>OX418225.1:43665730-43915730 GCA_948455865.1 Conomelus anceps | reverse complement strand
AGAAAAGTAGAAGCAAAAGAAGATGAAAATGAAGGCGAAGAAGTAGAAGAAGAAGAAGAACAAGGAGTAGAAGGAGGAAGAGGATTAAGAGAATTAAAGAGTAGAGGAAGAAGGAAAATAAGAAGGAGAAAGAGTAGTAGAACTAAAAGGAGGAGGAGAAGGAGGAGGAAGGGTAGTGGAGAGAAGAAAAAGCAAAAGAAGAAGAAAATGAAGACGAAGGCGAAGAATTTGAAGAAGAAGAACAAGGTGGAGAAGGAGAAGTAGGATCTGGGGAATTAGAGAGAAGAAGAAGAAGTAAAAGAAGGGGAAGTAGAAGAAAAAAAGAAAGAGAAGGAGCTGTAGGACAAAAAGGAATAGGAGATGGTGGAGGGGAGCAGGAAGAGTAAAAGGAGGAGGAGAAAGTGGAGAAAAGAGGAAGAAGAAGCAGAAGAAGAAGAAAATGAAGGCGAACGCGAAGAAGAAGTAGAAGTAGGAAAACAAGGAGTAGATTGAGGAGAAGGAAGAGGAGGATTAATAGAATTAGAGAAAAAAGAAGATGAAGAAGGAGGAAAATAAAATAAGAAGAAGAAATAAAGATATATGTACCAAGTTTCACGAGTTTACAATCTTCCTTTCAAGAGATAGAGCACGGACGGACAGACAACGGCGTGATTTGAATAAAGCCCTGACGGGTACTTAGAAAAAAAAATGTATGTCTTCTTAATGAGTTTTGCCCTTTTGCATATAAATTGACAAATAAAAATCACAAGTAATAACTTTGTCCAATATTATAGATAAGAAATATCATGCTCAGCATATCAGAAAATAACTGTTCACATTTGTGATACATTATGCTTGCACTGTATCACTTATGAAGCTCGCACGTGAAATGTGTTTTGGGTGCCCAATTTAATATAACTGTAGACTATAAATTACCTACATTTAAAGTTAGGGCGAATGTTATGAAAGATGGCCTCATTTCCGTGGCGGTCACAACTTTCCAAGTCCGGTTGTGCGCTAGCTAAGACTTATCCCAACAACTTCTTCTCATCCAACTTCAAGAACCACAACCCTGTCTTCAACAACCTGGTACACCCCTATCTTAGTCACTCCGCCAAGGTTTGTAGGACAAAGTAGCGAAGACTAACATCACCTTTTCAGCTTAATTATTATAAATAGTATATTTTTTTAGGATGAAGCCCACATAGGTGTACGTGGTTAATGATTTGGATGATGGCGATTGATGAGTTGGATCACAGTTTTAGGTGGGTTCCGAACCACCGGGAAGTGATTTTACAGCAGAGAACAGTGTATTTTTTGCTGGCCAATCTAATCGGTCACCCTTACAAAGAGAGCCCAGGAGAACGTAGCTTATCTCTATCTGACTGAACAGATAATAGCTACGGCTCACGGCTATCACTAGCAGTGGCGTAGCCAGGGGGGGCCCATGTGGCCCGGGCCCCCCCGAAATTTCAGAAATAAAAAATTCTCAAATAACTAATAGATAAGGACTTATTAAAGCCGAAGGGTTCTATCTGTTTTGTTGTATTATAACGAACAGATTACAGAAGCCCTGTTTGTGTAATGGAATATAGCTACAGTTATAATCAGATTAATGCATTTTTCAAATTTTTCCTCAATATTTACTTATATAGAAATTTGTTAGGTGCTCAAATGGATAATTTTGATTTAAAATGAGCTACGAAATCGAATAAAACATGTTAGAAAGCTGTGACTACCATAATTATTTATTTATTACATTAAATAAAATGCAATTTTCAAGTTTGAAGTGGATTAACTTTGTTAATTATTGATAAATCACCTTTTTGATTAAACTCATCTTGTAGAAAATTTAGTTTTGAAGTTAAAATTCAGTATAACCCACTAGCCTGAACGCACCCAAAGTTCATAAAATCGGGATTTTATAAATGAAAACACACAAATAAATGCAAGTTCTAAGCAAGCGTGTAAAATCAGTGTGCTATGATTAAAAAAAATTCCGATTTCATGAACTTTGGGTGCGTTTTAGGCTAATGACATAAATTTTTGAAACTTATAATAATTAGTATTAATTTTGAGATTCGGTACATAAGTTAAGTATGATTAATTCCAATTCAAGGGTTTTGACTCAAAATAGTCACAGATATCGGTATATCAAACTTTATCATTTCAAACCTGGCCACCTAGGTTCTTGGGTAGTAATTTTTCAAAACTTTCTTTTGAACTTTAGAGCCTAACAAGTTGTGTAGATTTGCTTTTCACACCATTAAATTTTTTAAAAAATCCGGACCCTCCTATACCCCAGACCCCCCCTTGGTGAGCCCCCCCCCCCCCCGAAATCTAATCCTGGCTACGCCACTGATCACTAGTATTTCAAATAAGTATAATAAAAAGTGATTGCCGAGTAAATGTTAATTATTTAAATTTAATTGTTATTGTACTATAAATTCATTCATTAAGACATGTGAAATTTCTCTGATTTGAGCAATCAGCTGTCTGAAACATGTACAAGCTGCATTAAAATAGAAAGTTAGCCTTAGTGACGTGATACAGAGTGACTTTTTGTGGAAAACAGACTACGCAAATTGGATCAAGGGTTAGGTCTAATGATTGTGTAATTGTCTAATGATAATCATTGAGTACTTCGAGTATGTTCTTCTGTGCAAGCACTCTTATTCTTAGGCGTAAGGTCTGCTGTTCACAGAACTATTTTATTCTGGTTCAATTTACTATTGCATATAGGAATAATAAAAAGTAATTACCGAGTAAATGTTAATTATACAAATTTAATTGATATTGTTCTAGAAATTCAGTTTTGTTTGTTGTTTCCGTAGCAGCAAGTTTAGTATTTTTTGAGCTAGAAAGTTTCAATCAAATTTTTACATTTTGAATTCTTTTAGTATTTTTTCCAGTGTACTTTTAAAATCAGAAGTCTTTAAGTGAAAAGAAACAAGTCTTTTTTTCGAATGTTATCTTTTAGTGAGTATTTTTAGTGTGGACTAACCTAAACGTTTTGGTTGAAATAGTTTAATCAAATTTGTGAAGAGAGCAGTTTTGGACTCTGGTCTGTTGCATATTTGCATTTACTGTTACTTTGTTTATATAAATAAATAATTAACTTCTTACAATTAACCATCACTAACCATACTAACCTCAACAACCTTTCAGCTACAGCACATAATAACTCACACAATTGAAATTCATTTCATAATAAATTATTACTCTCGCTGCAGATCTTAAGCGGGCAGAGTTGAAACGCAGTAGTTAAGACAGACCAGAAGACAAGGGAAGAAGATAGGAGGGTGAGTGAAGTGATGAGGAGGAGGAGGAGGAGGGAAGAAGAAGGAAGAGGAGCAGGAGGTGTTGGAGGGGGAGGAGGAGGAGGAAAGGAAGAAGGAAGCAATTTATTATCCCTGTTTAATCAAGTCTGATAACCCTTACAATTCTATAGACTTTATTTGCATACACTCAAAGGTGTATCTTTTGCAGGAGCCCCGAAAAGCGTCTTTCAGCAAGACCCAGCCTACTCAAGAACAATCCCTTGCCATTTACCTATTGTTTTATCTTCTTCATCTTTGTATGCGTCTTCCTTATCAGTTTGTCTTCTTATTCATAAAGCCCACTCCACAGTTCTGTCTCACTTAATCTTGTTCTTCTTCTCTAACCTCTTGCACACAAGTCTTCCTTAGCTACTGTTGTCAGTACAGAGTGCTCATTCATCTTACTTTCCTTTGCTCTGTGAATTCATCATTCAAATAATTTTTTCTATTTTGATCCTAATTAATTTTTAATTTTCACAATCATATTTTTCCAAAAATATGCTTATATTTATTTGATATCAATATCAGATATTTAATATTTTGATGGCAACTCCCATAAAGGCTATTCTCGGGAGTGCCTACTTTCTCAATGAATATCACAATGTATTTCTTATGTACTAGGGTATGTTGAAGATTGTTGTACCGTTGTTGTTAATTGTCAAATAAAATTATTTATTTATATCTATAACAATGTAATATATATTTATTTAAATTATGAATTTCCCAAAAAATACTCACCAGAAAACAAAACTAGAATCCCCCCAAATCACAAAGGACTGAGGTCAATTAGTTCAAAGCCTATCAT
This sequence comes from Conomelus anceps, assembly GCA_948455865.1. Lineage (NCBI taxonomy): Eukaryota > Metazoa > Arthropoda > Insecta > Hemiptera > Delphacidae > Conomelus > Conomelus anceps. The sequence goes on along the minus strand of OX418225.1, from coordinate 43,911,626 downwards.
CCAAAAATAGAGAGATTATACCATCAGGTTACTGCTGTTACTAAGTGGCACGGGCCTAAGAAAATTCCAGCTGAGAAGATATTTGTCGAGGGGCCTATAAAAACTCGCTGAAAAAAAGTACTTATCCACATACCAGACAAGTATAGTTTTTTCCAGTGTTTTTTGAGAATTTCGGGGGGGGGGAACATCTCCTTTATCCCTCCATAGATTCGTGCCTGCTGATTGGAACTCACTACAGTAGAATCACTGAGTCTTCTTGAGGTAGACGATTCTATATTTGAGATGGACGATTGGGAAAGAGAACGAGAAGTAAAAGGAGGAAAATAAAAAAGAAGTGGCGGGAGGAGTAGAAGGTGGTGGAGGGGGATTAGGAGGAGGAGAAAAACTAGGAAGAGGAGTAAAAGAATGTGAAGGAGGGGGAGGAGTAGGAGGAGAATGATGAGGAGGTGGAGAAGTAGGAAAAGGTGATAGAGGAAGAGGTGCAGAAGAAGGAGAAAGAGGAGGAGGGGTGAAGGAGGAGGAGATAGAGGGAGAGGTGCAGGTGAAGGAGAAGAAGTAGGAGAAGGAGAAAAGAAGACTCACTACAGTAGAACCACTGAGTCTTCTTGAGGTAGATGATTCTATATCTAAGATGGAGAAGGAAAGCGAAAGAGAAGTAAAAGAAGAAGAAAAAATTGAAGAGGCGGATGGTTGAGAAGCTGGTAGAGGCGTGGAGAAGGAGAAGGAGGAGTAGAAGGGGTATGAGAGGGAGCAGGATAATGAGAAGAAAAAAACGAAGAACTAAGAAAAAAGCAAAGCAATTGAGAAACGTGAAAAGATGGAGAGAAGTTTGAAGAGATTCTGTTGGTGGGGATGAAAAGGATGAGGAGAAGCAGTATAAGTAGGTGAAGGAGGGGGAGGAGTAAGAGGAGGAGAATGGTGAGGAGGAGGAGAAGGAGAAGTTGATGGAGGAAGAGGAGCAGGAGAAGGAGAGAGAGGATGATGAGGAGGAAGAAGAGAAGATGGTGCTGGAGAAGGCGATGAAGCAGGAGCAGGAGATGGTTGAGGAGAAAGAAAGAGAAGAAATAAATAACCGTTGAAGTAACAGTAGACGATCTCAACTCCTTCCATTGATAAAGAGTTACTAAGAGAGCTCCTCAACTCCTCATTCCCTCATTCCTCTGGAAGCTGGCTCCTTTCTAAACCTTGTGGGTGAGGTGGAGTTAGTTGAGTTTCAATTCAATTCGGGACTCCCAAGATCAACAACGAAAGCGACTTGGTGAGATGGCTGAGGGCGATTCTCCTCACACCGGCATTGCTGCTAATATAACAACTGACGGATAATGAGAAAATAAATTGAATAAAACTGACTCGACGTGGCACAAAGTGCAACAACAGCAACGGAAACGCCGTGAATAGGCCAAGCAACTGAAATTGGGGCTTTCGCGGTGGGTCTGACTACATGGACGATCCGTTTACGCTCGCAAACGCAGTCGCACAATGTGTTTCATTGATACTACCATAGTAATAGCAAGGTAATTAGAAGATTATTATAGTCTGTTCAGCGAGCCTACGGAGTGGAGTAAACAAACATGTGCGTGCGTACAAGCCGAGACTCAACGAAGCCCGATTCACAGATAGCCTAGTTTTCGGAACGCATCGAATAGGCAACATGCCTACCCTTTGAAAACGACTTTCAATAATCATTTTCAAACAGATACTTGGATAATACTTTTTTCTTTTGTAAATGGAAATAGATGCATAAGATTAATGAATTACTGCATATGAATAAGAAGGCTATTTTCTTACCTTCAATGCTTAGGTAATGTATCCAAACATTCAGCAATCACTGGTATCACTATTATTAGAATTGTTCATAAATTTGTCGATTGAATTATTTTTACCTAGACTGTGCATTTGAAATGAAAATACTGACTTGATAACTAAATTAAAAATTTAATATGTTCTTTAAGTAATGCAATAATAATTATTTATTTCACAAACTAGAACTGCGACAACAGCACTGCTGTTAATAATAAATGCTATAGTACAATTCTCGGAATTCGTCACTCACACACATGCAAAGTTTGTTTACTTCACACCGTAGGCTCCCTGAACTTCTAATCATCTTGAGTAATAGTGCACAATGGTTGAGTTCATGGGAGACTTTCCGTTTCCCGGTAAATGGAATTTTAACGGAAAATAAGCCGTCCGATTCAAACATTTGAACGTCTAGGGCCGGTTGCACGAAAGCTAATTAAATTTAATCCTCCTAGAATGACTTCAATCTATGGAGATTAAACTTAATGGAGAGAATTTAGTTGCACAAAGGTCAATTACAAGCGACAACACCGATTAGTCTTATCGGCGTAAAGATATTTAACCGCCCAATCACCGGAAATTGAATCTCACTAATGCCCGTTAGGTTGTGTTTATTGTACCAGAACATGGAACTGCAAATTAGGTCGTAGGTGTTGAAAACCTTTCAAAATGAATAAAATCTATTAAGAATATAATAATAGTGAGATAGTTGAATAATGATTCAAATAGTTCACAATGAAATGATTCTAATTCATCTTTTTTGTCTACTTCAGAATCAGCTGTTGATCAAATTACAGTGTTACCAGATTGTACCCGTTCGGTTAACGAAAATTAACTAATGGATCTTTGTGCAACAGAAATAACCCGTTACACTTCCGACGGTTAGTTAACTGACATCAAACTCCTTATTTAATTGGCTTTCGTGCAACCGGCATGAATAGACCAATCAGACGCCTTAGTTTCCGGTAGAATTCCATTTAGGTACCGGTAAACGGTAACGCTCCCATGAACTTAACCATTGTGTGTACAAAGTATGAAGATTTGTGAACGAATACAGCTGCTTTCACGTACCCAGACACTCAACGTAATGTATCAGACAAGGGCATAACTTTCTATGGATTATTCATATATCACACCTAGGGTTTGCAACGTAACCTGCCAACCAGACACGTATCGTATCAGATCAGACCTTTTGAATAAAAGACACGAGCTCTATCTCTGAGAGTTATTGTCAGGTGTAGGGCTCTGCAAACGCCTAGAAAAGTGAATTAGAATGGTCTTTATCTACGTTACATATCTTTACTTGTAGATGCCAATAGAAAGTGCCGTCTTGTATATGATACGTTGCGTATTTGTTATGTTACGTATCTGATACGTTGAGCGTCTGTAGATGTGGCAGCAGCTTTAACGTATTCAAATCTACAATTTTATGTGTTCATATCAAATCGTATTATAAAGTATTCCTACGTTGTTATAGAGATGTTTTTTTCGTAGTTGAACTGCATCAAAATAAGTAGATTTTCCTGTACGTAGGCCACTTGTTATCGGACAAACGCCGAGCTGCTCATTAACTTTGTTAGCCAGTTCATTTAATCAGACTGCCCGTTTCCTTTTGAGTCCGCAGGATGCTACTACATCCTGATACGCCGTATATTATCTTGTATAGTCTTCATAGCCACCTACTCTCAAACAATATTTATCTGTTGCTCCTATTATTCACAGAGTCCCACTTCAATTTTTTATTTCACCTACCAAGTTTAAAGCCAGTGAATGAGGGAATATAATTACAAAATATATTCTAATTAGGCCTATATACAGTATTTATAAATGCATTCTAATCATACTTCCATTTACTTCTGTTTTTAATAGATAGGTAGTTTGTTCTGAAATAAATAAATTTACTACAAAAGTACATTAATTTCAATGTCTTACAACTATTAGTAGTCAGAAGAAACAAATTAAATATAAGCTATATAGAAACAATTGAAGAATACAAAATTATATCATTTACCTAAAGAATTTTTGAATTCCAGCACACAAGGCACACTTGTGGACCGCTGGAGAGAGAGGAGAATGTAAAATACAAAAAATGCAGGTTTTACAAATCCAATGTCCGGTTTCTCAGTCTTTTAATAAATCATTCAGTAGTTATTGATTTCATAGCGGCCCTAAGGCTTGTTTCACACATAGCCGGCAGTCAGGTAACCGGTGTCGTTTACCCGGCATAATTACATTGTATCATATGATTTCGGTCAAGTGTGGAGCGCTCCATATGATACAGTGTTTCTATAGCTGGGTAAACAACACCGGTACAAGACTGCTGGGTATGTGTGAAACAAGCCTTAGGGTAGCTATTGAATCAATACCTACAGAATGATTTACTTTACTGAACGTCTGAAAAACCGGGTAGGCTATAACACAATTTAAGTTACTCGAATATTTATAGACTGTCCTCCAATAATATTATTGGTGAGTAACCCGTATTTTAGTTATTCGAATATTAATATTCTTTTCTAGAATAATTATTGGCGTATCCAATTGTTTCATCTAAAATTAAAATATGCGAAGTTGAGGCTACTTAGTCTTTATTTTAATAACGGTACTTTCTTGTTTTTATCGGTTGACTGTGACTGCATCTCAGATAGCTTTAATTTTTTAATTTAAAATCTGGCCTATTTTCTATTGTTCTTGTTTTTTGTCTTTCTACAGTATGTGTTTACGGTTTTTGACACTTCTTTTTTGCTCCTCCCACCAGTAGGCGTGTCTTGGTTTGGCCTTCAGCCAATCACAGACCTTCAATATCAGATGCACTTTCTCTCTCAGCCAATGGTATCATTCCGCGTTTAGTATATATCAAGCTACTCTGTATTTTAGTTTTAGTTTGTTTGAGATTGATAATGGTGTAACAACCGAACCTAGAAACTCACTGTTTTCAATAAATGTGGTTGTGACAACTTCAAGTCTTATTGTTCATTATGGATATCTTCCACAATATCACCTTCGCCACTACAAAGGAAGGATACTAACTAATCATAAGTGAAATCAAAGTCTTGCACATCGAATGGTGATCATTAAAATTTCGTGGAAAACTCTAATCTTACATCATTTTCACGATTTTTTATTATTTTGCCCAATTAGGAAAATTACAAGATCACAGTGAAATTCTATACAGCATGAAGCACGTCCTATGACAAATCACACAATCAATAAAGTGCCTTTCTTTATATTAAAATACTATTCAACGTGGGAGGTAGTGTGTTGACCCACATCCAGGCTTATTTTAAAAAATCTCAGTTTGGCTTAACGCTTCCTGGAAAATAACAATGGACATTGTGCTTTGGTGTTACTTGACTTAATTAGGTTCGATTTACGTGATCAAAGTAGCGCTTAAGTTTACAATGACGTAGTATTTCAGTGTTGTTTTGTGCTAGTTAGAGGCTTGCTGGAATAATTCGTCAATTTTCCGTGATTTTTTTTCTCAATTTATTTAATGTTTTCTTGCGATGTTGACACGATTGGCCGAGTTCACTTCAAAGCAAACACTTTTACTTTGTAGTGAAAGACATGTTTTGTCGTAAGCTACTTGCAATACACTTGCAATAGACGAACAAACTCATACAATGTATTTTCTATTAAAAAGTTAGCTGTATAATAATTTGGAAAAGATTGAAACATAGGCTAAGATCTTAATACTACATATCGCTATATTCACATTGTATTATTATATTGCAATATGCTCTGCTACTACAGTAATGTATAAGAATTGAGAATTGGAAATAGATACGTTTATCATAGTAATTGGGTTTAAACAGCTTACAAAAAACTTTCAAAATAAAATTTACAAAAAAATTATAACTTTCTCTAGTTTTGAGAATTCCATAATAAGTTTTTAGTTTTCATATCATAAGTTCAAGCCTTGAACCACATTACTTTTTCAATGATAATTAAAACTAGTCTCTTTAAATAATCATTAATTACATTCTATGTTCTTAGAAACTAATATTTACAGAAATAGATAATTCTTGACTTTAAGACCAAATCTCTGATCAATCTATCTTTGATCAGTCCTCTACCTCTGATCAATCAATCTACCTTTTATGAATGGAACTAATTCATTGGGAAATCATACCCTAAAAAATAATGAAAGGATTTGTCTTATCCACTATGCTCAGTCTAATGATTTGTTAACTTGTTTTGAAAGATTATTCAACGTATTTATGTATGGCATTGCATTCAGTGATCGGGGCAGATTTAGTACAATTTTTTAAAGTTGTTCCTAATATATTTTTATTTATTTATTCATACATTACAAACACACAATCAATCAAAGATGCAACAGGCTATTGCCAACAACAAAAATTTAAAAATTCTTTAAATAGAAAAACCTGAAAAAAGAAAATAAACTGAATTTCTTTAAAAAGAAAAACTTTCTTTAAAAATTATCAACTGGATAATACAAATTGTATGTTTGAATCCAAGTTTAACTAGAAATTTCACTTGGTAGTACTATTACTGATTCTTTTACAGAAAAGAATATCAATTCAATAGTTCATTTTGAAAACGAAACACTGAAACAGTCTAATAGTCCAAATAAAGTAGACATAATTTTGAATTTGCTTCAGATTTTAAAGCCGAAAATAAAGTCAAATCATTTCAATCACATGCTATTATTATTAATTCGCCAGTCATTACATACCTGCAGTATTTCCTCAGCTATATTGAAGTTGTTAACTGGTTCTTCATATTTTTCTTATTCTTATAATTTTATTATTAATATTATTATTATTATTATTATTTATTTATTTATTTTTATTTATTTTAACTCAATTCCAATTCAATTCTTTCGGAGATCAAAAAAGAATTTACACAGGTTGTTTTGTTTGTAAGTTTGTTTAAAAAGCATTATATGTCTGAAACAGAAATTTGAGTTTTGAAAGGAGCTTGAACTTTTTAGCATAGCAGGATCTATTTGAATTATTTCCACCTATCCAGAGCCTACTTAATCTCAAGTTACTGATTATAGACGAGTTTTAAAAGTGGTCGGAAGTGTTTGTTTTCCCAATTTCATCTCCCAAACAAATCAAACACAATCTATTTCTAGTTTTGCACTCAAAAACAAGATGGATTCCGAATCGCTTTCGTAAAAATCGATCCCACAATCCATTGATCAACGCTTGACGCCTTACAACAACAAATGAATATACTACTACAACTACATTGATCGATTAGGCCGTGTAAATACCATTTGCGATCCAGTTTGAGTGAACGTGCAATAACATGCCTATAATCGATATTGTCAATCACTTTACAAAAAACTCGTGTTATTGATAAGGTGAGAGTTGTGTAATCGAAATGTGTTTCCATATTTTTTCAACATTTCTTGGAAATCAACCAAACATGCCCTCATTCCCTAAGATTAATTATTTGTTTTCCTTTCCTGAATCTAGTTTAATCGAGTTGGTTTGAAGTTGAATGGAAATTCTAAAATAGTGTGTAATTTTACTACAGAGGCATGCAATTTTTAACCTAGTTGAAGAATTTTATTGAGATTAAGTACTTCCTAGTATTCATTATTTCCGACTATACTCTACTTATTTTTGTTAATCATTACTCTTGTTTTACTTATTTAATTTTTATTTTTGAGGATGAAACCCTCATAGGTTTGAGATCCGTGCGTGAGTAATGAGTTGGATGATTGTAACTGATTTTTTTTATTGCTAATGATGCCCACATGAGTCTGAAGACTTGTGCGTAGGTGAATGGGTGAATGTGAATGTATGTGAATGGATGAATGATGAGAAACATCCACGGTTTAATGAGATTCGAACCCAAGGCTGCAGGAAGCGAAGCCAGTTAGAGCCTTATCTTATCTCAGACAAGCGCTCCAACCAACTGCGCTACCAGAGCCGGTTCTATCATGAGTTATACTTACAGTTTTTAGGGTGATTCCCTAACCACCGGGAAGTAATCTTACAGCGGAAAACTGAGTCTTTTTTACTGGCCAATCCAATCCGTCACCCTTAAAAAAAAGTGCTTGAGAGTTTGTAGCTTATTTCTATCTGATTGAACAGATACCTGCTAAGGCTCACGGCTATCACTTCCGGGTTTTCTTATTAATATTATATTCTATTTAATTAAGTTATTCTTCTTCAAGTGTATTTAAACTTTCATCTAGACAAATATGTTTATCGAATGGTCGGTTGCACAAACGTTGATCAGAGTTTGACCTAACCTGACCCTTCCCCCCCAAATGACGTCATCAAACCCCCTACCCCCTCACCAATATTCTAACCTGACCTGACCTAACCTAACCCCCTCCCCAAATAACGTCATCACCCCTTATGCCCCCTATCTCTCAAATCTAATCTAACATAACCTGACCTAACCTAACCTAACCCTTCCCCCTCAAATGACGTCATCATTGCCCCCCCCCCAAACCTAACCTATCTTGACCTAACCAATGAGATCACTCATTAGAATTCTTATAGGTAATCGGCGATCAAACATTGACCAGAGTTATGAAACCGGTCATAACTATGAGTTAGTTGCTTTAGGGCCGTATTAATGAACACTTCAGTGTATCTTAAACTCGAGTGACTTTTGAAATTTAATGTACAGTATTTATGAAGGCATTTGAAGAGTCCCTCGAGTCAAGAGACTCTGAAGGAACGTTCATGAATACGGCCCTCAGAGTGCTTTAGAAAATATATGCTCTTGAGTACTTGAAATTATTTAATCAACAGTACTTTTATCCATCGACCATTTTTATTATTACACCGAAATTTGATGAGCATCGCTAACTTGATATTTTCTTCCTTTTCAGGTAATTCTGCAATTCCACTTCCATACTTTATAATGGACATTATGATTTAATTTGAAAGCTTGTTGGACGTTTATTGTGAGTATAAATCAATTTTGCCAGTTATTATTCTCTCAGCTATTACTTGTCGGAAAACAACATTATTATCTTAGCACTAGGTGTGTTGAAAAAACCTGAAAATACAACTCTGAGGCATCTATTTATGAATACCTTGAGGCTTCCTCAACAGAAGGGGACCTTGAAAAGCATTTAGTGGAAGGGCTTTTCAAGTCTACCTTAACTTCAGGAAGCCTTGAAATTTTTTGTCTCTTATCTTCTTAATACAGTAGTCTAATTTAATTTATAGTCTCTAAATTTAATGTAATAGTCTCTTGCTCCTTTACCCTTTTACCCATTCTACTTCTCCTTCTTCCTCTCCTTCATCATTTTCTTGTTCTTGATTTTCTTATTTCTCTTCTACTCCTTTTTTTTTTGTTATACTTCGTAATTTTCTTCTTTATCTTTTCTTCTTCTTTATCTTTTCTTGTTCTTCTTTTTATGTTCCTTTTCTTCTTCTTCCTTTTTTTCTCCTTCCTTTTTTTCTCCTTCCTTTTATTTTTCTCCTTCTTCCTTTTCTTTTCTCCTTCTTCTTTTCTTTTTCTCCGTCTTCCTCTGTTTCTCCCTATTACTATTTTTCCTCCTTCTCTTTTATTTCTCCTTTTTCTTCTCTCTATTCTTCTCCTCCTTCAGTTTTTCTACTGGTCACTTGCACTTTGCTTCTGGTTTCATCTACTCTTTCTTCTGGCTTTTTCTCTTTCTTATACCTCTTTTTCTTGTCCTTCTCCTGCTGCTTCTGATTCTTTTCTCCTCCTTCTCTTTTCTCTTCTTTTTTCTTTTTTCATTTCTTCTCTTTTCTTCTTTTTCTCTTTTTTATTTAATTCTTCTCTTTCCCCTAGTCCTCCTCCTCCTCCTTCACATTCTCCTCCTCCACCTCCCCCTCCTTCTCATCCCCCCTCCTCTTCTCATTTACCTCCTCCTCCCCCTTCTCTTACCCCTCTTCCTCCTCCACCACCTTCAACCACTCTTTCTCCTGCTTAAGAGACTCATCGACAGATACCAGCAAGTAGCTGACATTATATAGAAGGATATTGACCAAGATTTGATGATGATATTGACAATGACATTGCCTACAGTACCTTACTTGTATTTGAATTGTCATATCACACAGTACACACCACATCGTTGTTAGAAAAGGGTGCAGGAATAGCAACCAGAGCAGTAAAGAGATGCTACAATGTGTATATATAGTAATAAGTATAATATACATATATATATATCAAAAGGGGTAGCAAGCAAAGCCACTCAAATATTCCATTTCCAATCTCCCCGGCCTCACTTCCGTCGCGTAAAGGGAGAGACCACGTACACACTTCGTGAATTTGCGTTCGTGTGTGTGACAAGGCCTACTACGTTTCATATGTACTGTACATGAATGGTGGTGATGTAGGTGGATTAGGGGTGTAGTGGGGGGGCCTTCATTCATAAATATGCTTCAGGTGAACAATTTGCGAGTGAGTTGTTGTTGTTAGACTCCCGTTTTCGGGACGCGTGTTTTCAGGATTTATTGGCAGGATGTGTGAACGCGGCCTTTCAAGCATCAGCGGTTCTTTTGTTTCACGCTTGGGGCGTTGTTTTTGTTTGTGTTACTATATATGTAGTGGCTAATGACAAGAAAAAATACGGCGTATTGCTGGGGTGTTGTATCCAGCTTGTGTGTAGAAACATGGCGGTACCCTTTGTGTTTAGGAGGTTTTTTTAATGTTCCAGAATTTTTAGTCAACTGTTTTTTAGCAGTTGCGACCTTGAATTTTAAGTCAGTTATCAAAATTTGAAGCGTGTATTGTTGAATTCGATATTCTAAATCGTTCCAGTTTTAGTATTATCCCGTTTAACAATATTTGAAGTGAAAAAAAAACTTGGTTTAAGCAAAATTTGAATACTATGCTCAATAAGAGTTTGATTTTTTAAAGTAACATTTCGAATAGTTCTAGTTTCAATCCTCAGTCTTAGACTTTCAGTGAATTATCAAAATTTGAAGCGTGTATTTTTTAATTTAATTCAATTGTTTATTGCCACAACTTTACAACAAAATAATTTAATGGTTACAAATTAACATGAAGGAAATAAAAGAAACCTAACGAACCAGAAATAAAAAAAACTAAAACTTTGGTTCAGGCACCACCAGCAAAAGAAAAGTCTTTGACCGCTGGTGGGAGTCGCAAAAAGTCCGATTCAAATGACATTCAAGATAAAAATTTCAACTTGCAGAATTAAATAGAGAATGAACCAATCCTATTCTATTACACTGTATAGAATAGTACAAATAACAAAAGAGAAAAAATTATTTTGAGAGAAAAACAAAACAAAAATACTTTCCGAAAGGAAATACACAAATAAAATAGACATACTAATATTAGCGTGCTCGAACAACAAAGAGAGAGTAGTGAGTAAGGCATAAACAGTCAAAAATATGTTACCACCATTCAGCTCCCAGAGAAAAAAAAATATTTTTCCTTAATCCAAGTTGATATTCGTATTGAATTTGATGCCTATTTAAATGTAATTTCATATAACTGAATCTTTTTCTGGCCGATCCACTATCATTTTTAGAAAATTAGTTTACTAGTAAAATTTTCTTGTAGTTCGGAGCCCACCTTAAACCCATCAATTGCCATCATCCAACTCATTACCCACACACAGGTCCCAGGACCTATGTGGGCTCCATCCTCCAAAAAAAGTAAGTTAATTTAATTTTGTAACATGTTTATATTTTCTGTTTTTAGTAATCATAGAAATCTATTACAACGAATGGCAACATTTTATGTTTTGTATTGACTACTTGTTTTTTTTCTTTTCGGATGGAAATAAAATTCATTATTCTATTTATCAACCGAAATTCAAATATCAGATTCAATGATAAAATATCATCAGAAAACCAATTTTGTAAAAATAATACAGACGAATAGTAAATATTTGATTGAAGAGAATTGAGCATAAAAATACAACGAAAATTAATGAAAATGAGAAAATTCACCAAGTAGGCTACACTCAAATATCCCGTAACAGGAGATAGTGATGACATTGACCTACTTCATGATACAAAAAGGTGCAAGGTTAGTGGTGTTGAATAGGTTGACATGAATTTCAACATCCAAACTAGCATTAGAAATAATTAGAATCGTTCGTTATCACCCCAGTTATGTTCAAAGCTTCTAAAATGTTCAGTAGTCTGTCTTTATTTTTTGATTTCAAATTCCTCTTTAAACTTGAAGTTGTGGCGATTAATGATCAGGTGTTCGGCAACGTACAATTTTTTTTAAATTTCTTAATACGAAAACATAATTTTGGTATCAACATCTTCAATGAATAAAGGGATGTATAGGCTAATAGAAAAAATTACAATCACTAAATTATTTACCTATTCAGATGATCGGAACAAAGGTAATGTAAACTATAACGGGTGTTTTGACCGCTTCAGCTAGCCTGCAGTCCTACCTTTTTTGTTTTTGTTATTTCCTGTTCACTCAAGTACAGATATAATACAAACAAACTTCATTGCGGTTATGAGTTATGAGAATTCAAAGAAAGGTAGTATAGGTATCGGCCTTCATAACACTACATGTCAACCGATGCCATTCTCGCGGCGACTATACTAGCCCATCTTTTCTTAACCTAAAATATCAGTGTCAATATCAAAATCAGTTTAGCAGAAATGAAACCTGAATCATACAGCAGATACCTAATGACATTTCTCTAAACCCATTAAGAAAAGGGAGAAGTGTTTTGGGAAAACCGGAACGCCTTTGGAAGCCAGGTTTACCTGTTTATACCTATATTGTTTACCTATACATACATTGTATATATACCTATATTGTTCACATCTGCATTACGGGATTTGAACAGTCTGAACTCTTACGCACTACTCTACTCTACCATACTCTACTCTTCCCACTCTATCATTAAAATAACTCCTGATACTCAAGCAAGGATAGCTGTCTTATTCTTTTCCCTGTATTTCTTTCTCTGTCTCACAAACATACATACTCTCCCAATGTATTGTTTCCATCTCTTTTCTCACTTATTTAAATTATTTTCTACATTTCTTTACGTGAGTAGATCGTATTATTACAGTTTTAGGACACTTTTTGGATAAATTTGAAACAACCAATTTAGTACCTGAAATTTATTTGAAATCAAATATTTTTGAATAAAAATAGTTCAATTCTAGTAAATTTTTCAATTTTAAGTCATAAATTTATAAAGCAATCGAATAATTTTTTAAAATAAAATAACTGTTCAGTATTAATAGATGAAGTCTAAGAGATTAGAATTATTTATTTATTGTTACAAAATTACAATGAATGTGAAGGAGCAATAGACTCAAGTCCAAAACTTTTATTAAAATCATAAAAATATCTAATTTATATTATAATTGTCTAAAAGATCATTAAAAACATTATGAATTAGATGGATGAATAGTAAAGCTATAAATAGAGCATAAACCGTTCTCACCTTTCCTTTTGTTTTTTATTCATAATGCTTTGAATGATCTTTCACCTAATATCAAATTAGATATTTTTATGATTTTAATAAATTGTAATTTAATATTTCAGACTTTATTTTTTGATATTAAACAGTTATTTTATTAAGCGGGCCTCTTAGCGCAGTTGGTTGGGGCGTCGCAACTTCAGCTTGCTGTCGTTTAAGTGGTCGTGGGTTCGAATCCCGCTCTATCGTCAGGCATTTATGTGTAATCATTCACCTCATTACACACGCACAAGTCTCGGACTCATGTGGGCATCATCAGCAATAAAAAAATAAGTATTTGGTATATTATGTTCATAAATCATAAATATATTAAACTTAATTTTTTTTGATCTAACAGTTATTTTATTAATAAAAAATTGTTCGATTTCTTTATAAATTTATAACCTAAATTTAAAGAATTTTTTAGAATCAAACTTTTTTTTATCTAAAAATATTTGATTTTCTAATAAATTCTAGGTATTAAATTGGTTGCTCCAAATTTAATAGAACTATCATATTACTACATGTCATATAATTAATTATCTACTTAGCCTACCTGTAAAAATATAGTTAAACGATGGTTTTAGACTAATAACCTCCTGCACTCTATTCGTCTAATAGCCCAGGCAATGAATGTTTTGTGTCGTAACAAATTAGGGGAAAGCTGAATTTTTGCAGGATGTTAGTATGCATAGTACTTACTCGAAAAAACCAAAGTCCCGACCCCCACCCCGCTTGCTTCCCCCACCACCCCCCTCTCAACATTGCAAGAGCAGTACTTCAGTTAAAGAATTATAACTCGGAAACTAATTAAGGTAACGTTGTGATTCTCATCTCATTTAATACTTAAAACTATTCTCTAGAAAATATGTAATATACATTTTCTATGTAGATAGCCTAGTTTTTCAGCAAAAATATAGTTTATAGAAAAAAATGTCATCACGAACCACAAAAATCAACTTCAACTGATCATATCTTTTTTACTATCGCGTTATTGGTTGTGCCGTTCCTTACAAAACTTATAGATAATTTAATAAGCTTTAAAATGATGTGTCTATTGATTACTATTGTTCAAGTTATGGCGTTATAGTGAGTGATGAAATAGTAGCGGACACCGCGTCGCCGAACCCTACAGCACTGTGTATTGCATGGCGCTTGGCTATCCAGCCCAATCCAATAAAGAATTATTGTCAGACAAGCAAGACTATTTTTGCCAATCAATAGTACACGTTTAAAAGTACATTTTCCGAAAAGTCCCCAAAAATCCCCCCTTGGCTTTTCCCCCAAGCCCCCTCAAAGTTGAAAATGTTTCTAATTATTGGAAATTCGATATCTCTGTAACTAACTATCGAACAGAGTTGATTCTTCTTCCATAATATCAGTCATATAATGTTCTGCAATAAATGTACTGTTCACTTTACCGGTGAACCTGATAGTTTCTTTTATAAAAATTGAAATATCTTCAAAAAAAAGTTCTATCAACTAGATTTTTCATTATGCAGGGGAACATTTTTGTATGTCATTTTACAGAAAATAGCTTTAAATAGAAGTTATAGAACTTATTTTTATGAATCCATCGATGTGTATAACAGCATACTGACGATTAGAGATGATGATTTGACAGGATGAGGGGTGTAGAGGGGGGTGGCCATTTGCTAACATTGTTGGGCCCTTCTCTCAGGAACGGTTTGTCACACTCCATACCTTTATTTTCTCAGCTCTTTGAGGCAACATTTGACAGATAATTTGGAATTCTACTTGAAAGGGCAGTATAGGCTTCCCTTATACTACATTACTTTGTAAAATGATGATTTATCATTATAAATAGTTATAACTTGTAAACTACTGAAGAATAAATCGCAAAATTTGTCTCAAACTGTAGGTATTATCTTTTTTTTCATACCCTCAGTAAGAGTATTGCTGAAAACACGTTTTAAATCAAGCTAAACAATTTTATATGTAGCAAACATTTTGGTAGTTTTCCAGGTTTTTCGATATTACAGACACACCATGTGTCGAACAAGAAATAAACAGGATACCTTTCTTGTGGACAATACAATTACCCAAAACTGGGTACCAAGGGCAGGCTTGTAGCATGAGTAGAAAGTTATAATCATTCATAAAGTTGAAATTTCAATTTTTTCATAATCTTGTAGCATGAATAGAAAGTTATAATCATTCATAAAGTTGAAATTTCAATTTTTTCATAATCTTTCAACATTTTGAATTACAATAACTCAAAATTCATGCATGATACAAAGATGCCACTGGTATGTTTCAGGGAATTGTATTGTCTGAAATAACTGTGTCCTATACATCTTTTGTCAAACACATTATATTTATGACTGTACTATCAGGAAAACCTGGAAAATTACCAAAACACGTAAAATGGTGGCTACATATAGAATTGTTTAGTTTGACTTAAAATGTGTTTTCAGTGGTTCTCTTACTAAGGATATGACAGGAAAAGGTTTTACCTACAATTTGAGACCAATTTTGCAATTTGTTCTTCAGTAGTTTACGAGTTATAAACTATTTGTAATGAAAAATAGTCATTTTCCAAGTACACTTTAAGGCGGTAATGGGCGAACTACGGCCCGTGAGCTAGCCCCGAACATGATTTCGAGTGAAGACTACACATGCAAATTAAGTTATAAGAAATATATGAAATATAATGTAAAACATATATTTTTCTTTGCTAAATTGGAATAACGGTTATTTATTAATTTATCTTTTCGATTTCACAGTACAATACTATCGCATCTTAGTTTGCTCTCAGTGCTTAGATATGAGTTAACTTACTAAAGAGTTGAGCCACCGCTTACAACGTAAAATCGACAGGGAAGGAAGAAAGACTCAAATTTCAATTACTGTATTATGACGATGTAGGCCTAATTCTTGTTCATTGTTTCTAGAGGTTTCCTGCCTCTGTTGTCATTGAATGAAGTTTTCATATGTTGAAACGAACAGGAGCTTGAAATTGGTCATCAGTTACAAAATAAAGAAACTACTGTAGTTTTATTATTGATTATCAATGCCAAAAGGTCCACACATTAATAATAATAATAATAATAATATCTCTGGTTGTGAGTACAGCACTATCAGAGAAGTTCATTCACAATAAATTTGTCTGACACAGGATTAGATCGTTACCAGGTATATGTTGTTGGAGTATGTAGTGTGTTTTACCACATCCAGGTACTCCATCCATTCAAGACATTACAAAAGGTCCAACTGGAATGTTTAGTCTCAATAAAATTGTGACATCACTTTTCTCCAGAACAAAAAAGAAGTTGAGCTTTTAGAGTAAATAGTCAAAATACCAGACAAAAGTAAAACTACCGAAATATTAAAAAAAAAACTTAACAACTTGTTTTCAAACTGAATATAAAAGTGAAATGAAATGTAAAAGGCCATCTATAAATAGCATGATTGTTAGTGAGATATTCAAATGATATGAGCACTAAATGAACTTCAAACTCTAATGTGCGTCAAAATGAGTGAAATGATGTATAGAGCTTCTTAAATTACTGCTTTTCAACGCTAATTTACCAAAACTATTATGGAGAAGTACCCCCTGATACCTTTTGCTTTGATAAGATGAGACAAATTTTGCGATTTATTCTTCAGTAGTTTACAAGTTATAACTATTTGCGCCCAAAGAAGTTATAATAATATTCACGCCAGTATTTGCGCCAGGTCTCAGAGTTAGAACTTAAGTTTCAACACTTTCTTCGTTTTTCATGTATACGCCAGGTCTCAGATTTAAAGACTAAACTTGAAGTTAGAATAAGAGCTCAAAAAAGAGTCATAAGGCTCACAGAAAATCATTCAATTTTCATGTACGTCTCTATTCAAGGAGTGCAGACAGTAGTAGTACCTAGCCTCTTTGCTTACAATCTGGGAATTTTTGCGTTCAAATCAAACGATAAAAGGATTCATAATCATAGTATAAGATTCAGAAATTTAATAGGAATAGAACAACACTGGACTAATTTTTATAAACTAAATCTCAATCACATTAGTAAGAAGGAATTCAGTTCTCTACCTTGTAATTCTCGAGAAATGCTTTATTTCTCGACTTGTTTAGGAATAGTTTTAAATAATGGCTTATAGAGAAATGTTTCTATTACTGGAAAAGCCTTTTCCAATGTTAAACCTATAAATACACATCGATGGATTCATAAAAATAAGTTCTATAACTTCTATTTAAAGCTATTTTCTGTAAAATGACATACAAAAATGTCCCCCTGCATAATGAAAAATCTAGTTGATAGAACTTTTTTTTGAAGATATTTCAATTTTTATAAAAGAAACTATCAGGTTCACCGGTAAAGTGAACAGTACATTTATTGCAGAACATTATATGACTGATATTATGGAAGAAGAATCAACTCTGTTCGATAGTTAGTTACAGAGATATCGAATTTCCAATAATTAGAAACATTTTCAACTTTGAGGGGGCTTGGGGGAAAAGCCAAGGGGGGATTTTTGGGGACTTTTCGGAAAATGTACTTTTAAACGTGTACTATTGATTGGCAAAAATAGTCTTGCTTGTCTGACAATAATTCTTTATTGGATTGGGCTGGATAGCCAAGCGCCATGCAATACACAGTGCTGTAGGGTTCGGCGACGCGGTGTCCGCTACTATTTCATCACTCACTATAACGCCATAACTTGAACAATAGTAATCAATAGACACATCATTTTAAAGCTTATTAAATTATCTATAAGTTTTGTAAGGAACGGCACAACCAATAACGCGATAGTAAAAAAGATATGATCAGTTGAAGTTGATTTTTGTGGTTCGTGATGACATTTTTTTCTATAAACTATATTTTTGCTGATAAACTAGGCTATCTACATAGAAAATGTATATTACATATTTTCTAGATAATAGTTTTAAGTATTAAATGAGATGAAAATCACAACGTTACCTTAATTAGTTTCCGAGTTATAATTCTTTAACTGAAGTACTGCTCTTGCAATGTTGAGAGGGGGGTGGTGGGGGAAGCAAGCGGGGTGGGGGTCGGGACTTTGGTTTTTTCGAGTAAGTACTATGCATACTAACATCCTGCAAAAATTCAGCTTTCCCCTAATTTGTTACGACAATGGCCATTTTTTTGCATTCATTGCCTGGGCTATAAATAAACACAGCCTTTTGCTCTCATTCATCTTTTGTACATCTACTGCAGTCACCGATTACATCAACATTGGTCGAGTTCATGGGAGCCTTACCGGTTACTGGTTAATGTTATCGGTGGCGTCTCATTGGAGCATTCATTAGACGTTAAAAAATTCAAATAGACCAATCAGACGCCATCGGTAACATTTACCGGTTTTCCGGAAAGGCTCCCATGAACTCAAATAATGATTTTCCCTTTCATCCACTGATAAAATCATCTCCATCTTCACTACAACTGTACTCTGCGAAATATTCTTGTTGTTCAATCAGTCTACCAACATTCCACCCCATTTTTCACAAACTTCCTTCCTCGCTCTCATAACCCTCTTCCTCTAGCACTCTTGCTCTCTCACTCTCTCTCACTCCCTCTCCTTCACGAACCTTCTGACCTCTTCTGTACCTTTACCGCGTCCCGTATTTCGTGAACCCAAAAGGCGCCAGATGTTTCACAGATGTGTGTTTTGATTCTGACTCATCTCCTCTCTCCCCTCGCACCCACTCTCTCTTCTTACACTTGCCACGTTTTATCGCACCTCTCCTTCGTCTATCTTTGTCTAGTTCTCCTTATTCCCTTGTCCGTCCAGGTCCCCTCTTTTCAGTCAATCACCAGCGTCGCAAAGTGAACCTGTTCACCCTTCAGAAAAGATGCGGCAAGCAACCAACTTGTTCTGTCCTTGTTTCTGTCTGTCCTTCATCTGAATAATGCTGTAGGTTGTGGGAGGTGGTAAGAGTGAGATAGAAGTAGCTGCGTCATGTGGGAGTCTGTAATCGAATAGTGTAGCTTACATTGGAGGTGGATCACTGTGGTATCTTTGTTTTCTAAACTAATGTGATGGTAGATCACTAGTTTTTACAAATTTATCTTCATTTTTTACTAGTTATTTATCTTTTTTTTCATTATTTATTTTAAAACATGTAGAATGTAAAAGGGACCATTTTTTCCTGCTAATAATGCCCACATGAATGTGTGATCTGAGGGTAAATGATTCTGAAGGGATGATTATAAAAATGAAAAATGAATGGTTATCCAATATGCCTGTACGTTTCTTTAGTGTCTCTTGACTCGAGGGAATCTTGAAATGCCTATATAAAAACATCACATTTCAGACTTTCCTCTAGTCAAATCTGTTGAAGAATTTTCTTCAGCGCGGTAAACCTTCATGTAAACCTCTACTACGTCTACCTCCACCACTACCTGTACCTCTACCTCTTAACCATGCGACTAGGCCTACATAAAACCTACTAAAAATTACCTACTAATCAACTTCCCAGAAGACTTATTAGAAATTCTACTAGAAAGCTGAAAACCTACTAAATATGCATCGATTTCAGAATTTTCTTGTAAACTTCTTTACTATACTGTAGTACAATCTAACTCCACCTCTATCTGTATCTTCACTATGCGAGTACCCAAAACCTACTGAAAAATTACCTACTAGAAACCGTTCTTGAAAAACTACTTGAATGCTGAAAACCTACTGAAAACGAAAAACTCGAAGAATTTTCTTCCTTTCATCTTTAAGTATTCATCTTTAAGTATTAACGTCAGTGTGTCAGGCACCAATACCTTCAGGAACCTTCGTTTCATTTCTGCTGCTCCAGTACCCTTACCTCTACCTGTACCTCACAATTTGTGTTTTAAGCTACCGAGCCTAAATAAAGTACTTCATCTGTCTATCTATCTACCTCTACCTCTACCACTACCACACCTCTTCATCAACCACTATCTCTTCACTATGGAGTCGGCGTAGCCGAGTTGGCTTATCGCTGGTCTGATAAGCCAAAGGTTCTGGGTTCGATCCCAGTTGAGTCCAAGATATATTTCTCGAGCCACTCCCGTGTTTCGGAGGACACGTTAAGCCGACGGTCCCGGTTGCATATAAAAAAAAGCAGTCGTTAAAAAACGGCGAGGTGGAACTACCCGTAAGGGTCTCCCCACCACTAAAAGCCATACGAATTTACTTTTTCTTCACTATGAAAGTACTAAACCTACTGAAATACCTTATAAACCTTCTAGAAACCATAACAGAAACTCTACAAGAAAGCTGAAAACTTATTAAAAATTCTATTGAAGTATTACCTTTTTACACCTTCTATTTTTCTAGACAACCTATACTGGAATAAACGTACTAAAAAACCTAATCAACCTAGAAAGTGGAAAGCCTACCAAACTATCCAAAAACTTTTTGGACTATTGAACAGGACTATTGAACATTGTGCTTCGTTTTCAAAGTGGACATCTAAATTAATATTCATGTTTTAGAAAGAATCAGGAATTGTACTTCAAAGTAAAATTTTCAGTTGAACTTGGTCATAACCTAAAATTTGGATTTTTTTGAAAATTGTAAAGAAAGCAGAAGTAGGCTGTGCCTGTTGTATCTTTTCTTGATTGTGGTTTGTAATGAATAGATAAATAGATGAAAAAATTCTTGTTACACCTTTCAGTAATTTTTCCCGCTAGATAAAAGCCTAATAAATCTACTAGAAATCATACTAGCTACCATCTAGAAACCATAGTTATTAAAAACCATACTAGAAACCTACGGAAAACAAAAAACTCAAGAATTATCTTCGTATACCTTTTAGTACTCTTCACCGCCAGAGTGTGTCAGTCACCAAGGACCTCTGTTTCGGTTCGGCAGTTCTCGTGTAACTTCGGCTGTTTCCGGCGATCGGTGGTGGCGGTGGTGGGTGGTTGGGAGGCGGTGGCGTCTGCCACCCCCGCATGGTGGGGGAAATTCGGCCGAATCGCTTCTCGGCGTTTCGGTCTCTCGAGTTGAGTTTCAGTAGGCCATGGTGGTTAGAAGGGAAGACATGTATTCGACGCCGTCAGCTGCTGCCTCTTGCTTTGACAGCTATTCGTACCGGCTGTGGAGTTTAGCCAACGTATGGACAACCTATCAACGTTAGTAACCACATTTATTCACATTTTTACATCATTTTTTAAATAATTTCTTGAAGTGTTTGACGATTCTCGAAGCGGTTTTTGATAGATAGCCGTGTTCGTTTGTTGATTGTTATAATGTTCTTTGGAGAATGGTTTAAGTTTGCTTTTTGTTACATCATGGATACACTTTATTAACTAAATAACATCCTAAGAGCATTTTTTTGAAAGAATTAGACGAGTGTTTGATGATTCTCAAAACGGTTTTTTGGAGATTGCCGTGTTAGTTTGTTAATTGTTATAATTTACTTTGAAGAATGGTTGAAGTTTGATTTCTGTTCGATTATGGATGCATTTTATTAACTGAATAACTTCTTTAGACATTTTTTAAATAATTGGACGAATGTTTGATGATTCTCGAAACTGTTTTTTGATAGATTGACGTGTTAGTTTGTTGATTGTTGCAATTTAAATTGGAGAATGGTTGAAGTTTGATTTTTGTTTGATTATGGATACATTTTATTAACTAAATAACATCTTTCGAACATTTTTGAAAGAATTAGACGAGTGTTTGATGTTTTTTGACGCGGTTTTTGGTAAATTACCGTGTTAGAGTCTGTTGAGTGGATCATTTACTTTGTAGATGGGTTATTGTTTAATTACGGGTACCTTTTACCAATTATAACATTTTTTTAAAGAATTTGACGAGTGTTTAATGTTTTTGAAGTGTTTCATCGTACCATGTTGGTTTGATGAGTGACACCATTTACTTCATTGAATGGTATGTAGATGGATAATTATTTGATTACAGGCACTTTATGTCAACTATCTAACGTTTCTGACACATCTTTTTGAATATTTTTTCGAGTGTTTGATGTTTTTGAAGCGGTTTTTGATAGATTGCCCTTGTTAGTTTGTTGAGTGACAATTTACTCTGACGATTGGTTCAAAGTTTGTTTTTTGTTTCATTATGGATACATTTTATCAACTAAATAACATCCTTAGATCATTTTTGGAAAAAATTTGTTGAGTGTTTGATAATTTCTGAAGCAGTTTTTGATAGATTGTTGAGGTAGTTTGTTGAATAATATAATTATTTACCTTGGAGAATGGTTTAAAGTTTGTTTATGCTTCGTTATAGATACCTTTTATCAAATAAATATTTAATCATTTTAAAAAGAATTTGCTGAGTATTCGGTGATATTCTTGGAGCATTTTACATAGAATGCCGTGTCAGTTTCTTGAGAGATATCATTTTCTTTGGTGATCGCAGATCACTTTGATGTAGTGTTAATTTTTGTGAATATTAGGCTATGTAGGTGGATGTTTAATTACAGGTACCTTTTACCAACTATTTTACATTT
This sequence comes from Conomelus anceps, assembly GCA_948455865.1. NCBI lineage: Eukaryota > Metazoa > Arthropoda > Insecta > Hemiptera > Delphacidae > Conomelus > Conomelus anceps. The sequence continues at coordinate 43,889,007 of OX418225.1, read as the reverse complement.
TTAGAACATTTTTTAAAAGAATTGGTTGAGTGTTTGATGATTCTCGTAGCGTTTTTCGATAGATTGTTGGGTTAATTCGTTGAGTTACAGACTTACACAATTCACGTTGGTGAATAGTCTTTAATTGGATTATTGTTTAGTTACGGGCACCTTTTACCAACTATTTTATAGGTTTTTAGAACCCTTTTTAAAAGAAATTGTCGAGTATTTGATGGTTTTTGAAGCGGTTTTTGGTAGATTGCCGTGTTGGTTCATTGGCTGAAATAATTTAACCTACCTATGAGAATAATTCAAAGTTTGGTTTGGTTTCATTTTGGATACTTTACTATTTATTTACTAAATAACATGTTTAGAACATTTATTGAAAGAATTGTCAAGTGTTAGATGTTTTTGAAGCGGTATTTTTGTAGACTGCCGTGTTAGTTTGTTAAGTGATATAATTCCCTTTAGTGAATGCTCTTTAGTTAAGTTAATGTTTAATTACGGGTAATATTGTTTAATTATACGAGAGCAGTTTTAGACTGTTGCATATTCACATTCATTGTACTTTTGTCACAATAAATAAATAAAGGCATCTATCTATCTGTTCTATATTTTCATCACAGACAGCATAATATCTTCCCTCTTAGTTAATTAGAGGTTTATTAACAAAATAATCAATTGAACTTAGAACAAAAAGAAAGTGAAAGCTTGTGATTGTTGAGTTCAACCTGGAGTGGATGGTCCATTGTTTAGATTAGGATCAGTTCGGTTGAAGACCCCTTTCTGGTCCGTAGGATAGGGGCTCTAAGCGCGGGCGAACTTACAACTCTTGATGACTCATTACAGGAAAGCGGTAATTCAATGTAAACGCGCACCACTTTAATAACGTCGACCAATTTACCCAGCAGACATCCTCCCGTAAATAACTATTGTGACTGGCTTTCAACTAGAAAAACATGAAATATTGACAAACTGTAATTTCATTCATTTATTTTTTTGATAAAAAAAGAAAAATGTTCAGGTCACTCAAGGAATAGGGAAGTGATAGCCGTGAGCCGTAGCAGCTATCTGTTCAATCAGATAGAGATAAGCTGCGTTCTCCTGGGCACTCTTTGTAAGGGTGATCGATTAGATTGGCCAGCAAAAAAGTTACTATTCTCTGCAGTAAAATCACTTCCCGGTGGTTCATCAGTTATCATCAGTAAAAATAGATTATAAAAAATGTATTGAAAAGAATTCACAAGAATAATACGAAATTCTTACAATATCTAACTTTATTCAGCTTATTTTTATAATAAAGGAAAAAAAGTTCAGGCCACTTGAGAAAAAACAAATTTTGCAGTAAAAATAGTTTATAAAAAATACTGAAATTAAGAAATTAACTCCTGTTTTTAACTTTCTGGAAATAATTAATCTAAAAAACATTAAGAAAAGGTGATTTTGTTTATAAAATCTGATAAAACTAGAAATTTATTAGCTCTAACATTGATGCTCAGTCACAAACGCTCGGTACTGCGCTTAAAAAGGTGACCAGCTGTGATGACATCTCGTTATCAGCTTTATAACACTTACCCGGTGGTTCGGAACTCACCCAAAACTTAGGCCCATCATACATTACATCATTGGATCTTCATAACCCACGCACAAATCTGGCTCTTGTGGGCTTCATCAGCAAAAAAAAGAGATAGAAGTCTATCGGTCGGTTCCACAAAAGTCAATTAAATTGAATCTCCGTAGAATGACGTTATTCTACGGTAATTAAACGTAATGGAGAGAATTTAGTTGCACAAAGGACAATTAGAAGCGATAACGTCGATTAGGTTAGGATTTAACCGTCATAAAAGATATTCAACCGCCCGATGGCCGATGATTAAATCTCAGTAATGCCAATTAAGTTACATTTTATAGGTTATGTTTATTTTACCAGAACATGGAAATGCGAATTAGGTCGTAGGTATTAAAAACCTTTCAAAATGAATAAAATCTATTAAGAATATAATGCTATTGAGATAGTTGAATAATGATTCAAATAATTCACAATGAAATGATTCTAATTCATCTTTTTTCTCAACTTCAGAATCAGCTGTTGATCAAAGTACAGTGTAGCCAGATTGTGCCCGTTCGGTTAACGAAAATTAACTAATGGATCTTTGTGCAACTGAAATAAACCTGTTACACTTACGACGGTTAGTTAACTGACAATAAACTCCTTATTTGATTGGCTTTCGAGCAACCGGCCGTTTGAATTATTAGAAGTAATATCTATTCATTGGAATGCCATTAAAATCATATTTCTCTCTCTCACTAGTTTGTCCTTGTCTTCCCGACTTCCCCCACTAACATTCAATAATGATTTCTTTCCACGTTGAAATTCCGATTCCTGGACCAACAGAGGAATGTTTGTCTCACATCTTGTCTTCGTCTACTTCGTATTCAAGAAAGGAATGAGATAGAGAACATGAAAAAAAAGAAAATATGAGGAGAAATGGACTAGACGCCATTAAAATTTTTAATTGCTTGTTCTTAAAAAAATGTAGAAGGGATGTGCTCGATCTCAGACAGGGTTAGCCACACCTTGTTATGTGAACGTGGAATTGATGAGGGGATAGATCAAGATGAACATGAAGAAGAAATAAAAGAAAAAAGAGTAAAATTAATAACGAACAAGTGGACTGATCAGGAGATGATGAAAAAGGCTACTAACTAATGTGGGACTTTATGAGATTCAGATTCAAATGACTTTATTTTTGTAAATTTACAATGTATATGAATGATAAAAGTATTATTAATATTAGCAACTCTCAGATCCCCTAGTTGAAGTTAAGTACAGTTGATTTTGAATCGTAAACATAATGGTTGAATATTTTGAGTAGAAAAGTTTATAAATACAACAAATTCTAAGGTTTAGTACAGCAGAAATTGTTAAAAAATAAATAAAAATAGAAAATAAAAAACAATAATAATGAAAATAGAGCTTGGATCTGAGAGATGAATTACACAAAGAGGCGAAGTCTTGGCCATTGAGGCCATTCTTACACTTAACCTTTTAAACTGAGACAGAGTGTGAAACAGATTAGATTAGATTAAATTACTTTATTCATATAAATTGAAAAACTTTTGCATGTGAATGCTTGAAAAGAATATTATTAACATCACATAGATTGCATCACTTGGTCGATGCGTTTTACATAACTTGCGGCCGGTTGCACGAAAGCCAATTAAATAAGGAGTTTAATGTCGGTTAACTAACTGGCGTAAGTCTAACAGCTTTATTTCTGTTGCACAAAGATCCATTAGTTATTTTTCTAACACTTCTACTGTTGCAGCGCACATTCAAACTTATTGCAAAATAATAAATGAATGCGTTTCTTAATCAAGTTTGCTTGTATCAAATAATTATTATTGTGTTGCTTTAAAGAAGCTTTGTTTATACTACGCTAGACTATAAGTTGAAAAAAAAATTTAGGATAATGTGTATTTTAACACATTACTACCTTTAAAAGGTAAAAAGAAAATTCAAGAAATATTATCAGCAATTATTGGTAGTTCCTTTTTATGATAACTAGAAACTAACATTTCTTCACAATCACACAATTTGTTTATTAAATAAAATAAGGTGTGTCCTTTTTATGTTTTGGCTAAAAAAAAAAAAAAAATACTTCCAAGATTCAAAACCCAAAAACATTGAATTCAAAGCTCATTGGAATTGAAAAATATTGTGCTGCTTATACGGGTAGCTTGAAATGTAAAAATAACTGAGATGTTTCTATATAAGTTATATTGTTTACTGGTCTATAAACTAGCTTTTAAAGTGGACTTTCAAATTAATATTATTGTTTTGGAAAGAATCAGTGTAATTAATTGTCTTCAAAATGAAATTTCTAGTTAAACATGGATATAACCTAAAATTTGAATTTGTTTAGTTGGAAATTTCTAAAGAATGCAGTAGTGGGCTGTGCCTGTTGTATCTTTGTTTCATTGATTGATATAGTGTTTCTTGTGATAAATGAATAAATTTAATAACTAGTATTATACCTCCTTACCCACGCACAAGTCTTAAACTCATGTGGTCATGTTAAGCAACAGAATAATAATTATCAAGCTTAAAGACAAAAAAACTCCAATAGTTAGTGTTTAGTAGAGAATATTGCCTTATTGCGTCTTAACATTAAAAAAACGTATTATTTTATAATTTGATAGTGGAAACTATATTTTCTTTTAGATAACACTCTAATACAGTACACATTGATTTACAATCCTATTATTTAGCCTGATAGTCATCATAGTTACATTTTACTGTTCAATAATAGCCATTACTACTTACTGGAAGGCTCTTTTTAGCCTCAAGGTACAAAAAAAGGCTCATCTAGGAAAGGAAAGGTTTGGGTATCGGTAATCGTTTTATTGGCCTTCTGTTGAAGCAATTAGGCTCTACTGTATTCCTTATTATAATAGTTATGACCATCATAATAATAATAATAATAATAGTCCAGTTGTTCCAAGTTTTAGTGCGGAAAGACCTCTTGCTTGTTTGATGATTCATTCGTGGAGAGAATAGGGATTGTTTGCATTCATATCAGTAGATAACAGGGTTGCAGAGATAATACCTAATGGAAAGTCCATATACGAGTGAACTGATTGGAATAGGTTAGTTACTTCTTGGTCATCGTTTCGTCTACTAGGGTCTTCTAGTATAAGTTTTACTCTAATTTGATTTTGTGTCCACTATTCGTGAAAATTTACAACTTGTGTAATAGTTCTGGGGTTAGTAGGCTTCTTGAGGCTTTGACATTCTGTCAGTAAGTACCTGCTGTTCTAATTAAGTTTATGTCTAATTATTAAGTTTAAGTCTAATTAAGTTCGTTTGAATAACTGACAATAAGCTGCGAAACTTCTGGGCGCTCTTTGTAAGGGTGACCGATTGGATTAGCCAGCAAAAAATACTTTTCTCTGCTGTAAAATCACTTCCCGGTGGTTCGGAAAACTGTAGGCCCAACTTATCAATCACCATCATCCAATTCATCACTCATACACAGGTCTCAGACCTATGTGGGCTTGATCCTCCGAAAAAAATTAACAAATTGACAAATATACAGAAACATAATATATTAGAAACATTCTGCTTTAAGTTTTGCTGTTCGTGAGCAGTTTACAATTGGATTTTCGCACATCTTTTCAATAGTTTAATTTCAGGTTATTTACCTTTATAGGTAATTTACCTAATAGGTAATTTAAGGTTATTTACTTTTCAGTTTTTTTCCCTTTATAATGAACTTGTGCTATATTTGGGCGAGGTAGTAATTGAAGAGACTTTTACGTCCTGCTAGGAAGGAAGTACGTGCTGTTCTAATTCATTTTAGCTGTTTTCAACAGTTTATATGTGAAGTATTATACATTTTTCAGGCCTAGGCCTCTCAGCTGGTTGCCAGATTCCTTTTAAACATTGGTGTTGAATTTCTGAATTAATAGGTGTGATTTCACATCATCTCCCTGCCAATCCTAACCCAGTGAAAGGTTAAACCAATTATAAATTAATGAGTAACATTTCTTTTTTGAGAATATAGTAGGTAGTCTTTTAGTACATATTTCTGTTGACTTGGGTTTCAACAATAAATGAGATATTCATACTGTATTAGCAGTTTGCTGTTATTATCTTAGCCATATCTATATTTACGAATATTTTTGTACAAGCTTTCAAGTTTTGCCTTCTGATAGCATATTTTTATATTCTTGCTTCAAATTCCCGTCCTCAAATATTGTATTTTTTATAGCCAGGCGAGAATATAAAAAATGTTCTTTTCATTTCAATTTTCCATTATTGCTTTCAAGATATAATTCTTGTCGCATTATAAAAAATTAAAAACCCGAAATTTTCAATTCTTGCTCCTAATTTAATCTTTTTTATAGTGAGGCGGATTAGTTCGTGCTTGTAAAGTTGGAGTATTAAAATTTCTGCCATTTTGATAGTGATTTATATTGTAATTGGTTGATGATTAATTTGTAAAATATCTAAATATAGGCCTAATCTTAATAGGAGGGCTAGAGGCCTAGTCTTTATTTGGAGGGCCGCTTAACGCAGTTGGTTGAGGCGTCGCAACTTCAACTTGCTATCGTTTCAGCGGTCGCGGGTTCGAATCCCGCTCATCCGTCTGGCATATATGTGTTATCATTCACCTCATTACCCCCGCACAAGTCTCTGACTCATGTGGGCATCATCAGCAATAAAAATATATAGTTTTGATCCAAATTAACTGTTTTCCATAGTGAAAAATCAGTTCTTGATTAAAATAGTGTAATTTTTTATGAAGCTATAATTTTTTCTATATTAATTATTATTACCAACTGCGTCTGTATTGCCATTTTCGCCCCTCTTGAAAGTGAGATTTTTCAATTGGTTCACTAATAATATTTAAGATTTCTTGTAAAAAGATTTAATAAATGGAAAAATATGTATATTTGGAATATAACTGTATTTTCCAACTATATCTTAGTTTTTTGATTCCCGATTGACGTGGACTTTAATCTTACATGTGTTACTTGTTACACCACTAACCTATACCTCGTTTTTCAACTTCCTGTAGAGCTTTTCAAGTGAAGAATTCCAATAAATTGAGTGGAAGGTCCCCAAAAGTGTCACTGTCGTTTTTTCTCAACGTGTCATGAAATTTTCTAGTATTTCGCTGTTATTTTGAAGTAGATTTACCTCCTGTCCAGCGTCTGTCGGTTACACTTCTAGTCTGTCTGCCATCTTAATAAGAAAGTTGTTTAGTGGCTAACAACACGCTTGTGGAGGATTTGACTGACACTACACGCTACTGACAACTTCACTTAATAATATTTGTTAAAGAAATTATGGTTACCTTCCTCGTCGGTTTTTTTAGTCCTGTCTTCTCATTCAATCTCTTCGTCCCACACACTTAGTTTGGTCATCCTCTCTCAATCTATCTCTCTCACTCTCTCTACTTTCCCCCATACTCACTCATTCTCTCTCTCTCTCTACTTACCCACCCATACTCACTCAATCTCTCCTTTTCCTCCCACACTCTCACTTCCTCTCTCTCTACTTCTCCTCCCACACTCGCTCTTCCTCTCTTTAATTTCCCCCCACACTCTCTCTCACACCCTCTCCCACACTCTCTTTCTCTCTCCCTATATCGTGTCATCCTCACCCAATTGATTCCAGCTTGCTCCGACATTCGTATTTCTCAGTTGAACGACGTTTACAAATTTCAACGTCACTCTAAATTTATTCAAACGGTTGAACAGCAGAATTTTCAGTCGTGCTCCAAGGTTTCGTGACTCGAACTCAGCTCTGAGCAGCTAGGAAAATTGATTGGAACTGTCTGTTTAGGTATTTTTACACTTTTTTTGGATGTATTTCAAACTAGTTACTGTTCTATCGCTTGGGGGTTTGCATAGCGCGTGACAAATGTGAGTTTGTGTGGTAAGTTCTATGAGAGGCGAGAAAAATTTAATATGTTTTGATAAATAGGAAACGTCCGAAACGAGGAGCTTTAGTTGTATTTCAGGAATAATGTTCTACTAGAATTCATAGAATAATAGAATCCTATAAAATTAACAGTGACCTACTGTTATCTGTCGATATACGACGTCCTCGTATCTCTAACACTGAAGAAAAAGGAATTTTTTAATTTAATTTTATTGCGGATGATGCCCACATAAGTCCGGAGACTTGTGCGTAGGTAGAGAGGTGAATTATGAGAAACATCCATGGTTGAATGAGATTCGAACCCAAGGCGGTAGGAAACGAAGCTAGCTAGAGCCTAATCTTATCTCAGATAAGCGCTCCTACCAACTGCGCTACCAGTGCCGCCAAAGGAGAAGAAGAGTTAGAAGGAGGAGAGATAGAAGAATGAGGAGAAAATGAAGAAGAAGGGGGAAAAGAAGAGCGAGGATTAGGTAAAAGATAAAAAGAAGGAGAAGAAAAGGGAGAAAAAAGAGAGGAGTGAGGAAAAAGAAAGAAGGAGAAAAAAGAAAAGAGAGAGAAAAGAAGAGAATGAAAAAAGGAGTAGAAGAAGAGGGAGATGTAAAATAAGAAAAAGGAGAAGTATAATGATAAGAAACAAAGAGACTATTAAATTAAATTTGTTGATAGGTTATTACACATTATAGAAATCCGGATTCAATTGTATGTTATGATCCTCTCCTAATTAATTTTTTATAATTTATTTTGAATTTCATTAGCATAACACGTTTCGCATTTTTAGGAGTGAAAATAAGTCAATCTGTTTGAATTTTATCACTTTTTTCAATATTTTATTCTAATCATTCCTATCCTTAGCGAACTTCATTCCATTCATATTAGGCTGTATAATTTTCATATCATTTATAGCGCTCAAAGGCTAAACATAGTCCGAAGCAACGTTTTCATTTATAATTTCATACGCTTGATAACACATTAGTTATAACCCACATTAATTAATAGCTTGTTATAGTATTTTATTAATTAGGAATATGAGTGGAATCGTGAGTTGGATGGAAATAGATATGATTCATTAGATATGTTCTAAATATAGAATGTGATGCATTTTACTAGGTTGTAGATGGGATACAGGTTGCATAGCAGGTAGCTTACCGTATTCATAGGTACCTTATTGTTAACATCCAAGATAACTTATTTTCAATTTTTTTTTTCAATTCAATTTTTATTTTCATTCCAACATACACAATCTCACAAGAATATTCCAAAATACAAAACAGTAGAATATAAGATATAAATCAACAAATTTATTTGTTCACTAGAAATACATTAGAATGTATTTGAATACATGAAATAAAATATTCCGAAAATTGCGTTTTTTGTTTCGCTTATTATATTTCCTACATAAAATACTGTCCTTCCTACCCCGTGAACAAATTGTGCAATCCATGATTGGAAGAAAAATTTAGTAAAAGCTTGCATAAGCTTGTGCGCTAGCAGTGAGTTGAATATTTGAGGCAATTATTTACCCTTCTCCTCTAATTGAGTTCAAAGGTGATACCATAAACCAAATGACTCAAACATACATACATTCATTACATAATCCATCATTTTTGTAATCCATGATTCATTCTCATCCGTAATTAACAACCTCTTAGCTACATTCCACCTCCTAATTTTAATTTTCAAGGTTATAATGTTACATATAACATATTATATAAAAATAGACAATAGAAATATAGACAATATAAAAATAGTGATAGCTGAGTGCCGTAGTAGGTATCTGTTCAGTCATAAATAGCTACGAAACACCTAGGCGCTGTTTGAAAGGGTGGCCGATTGGATTGGCCAGCAAAAAAGACTCTGTTCTCTTCTGTGAAATCACTTCCCGGTGGTTAGGTACCCATCTAAAACTGTAGGTCCAACTCATCAATCACCAATTCATTGCCCACGCACAGGTCTCAAACCTATGTGGGCTTCATCCTCCGAAGAAAAGACTTGATATCAACATCATTCACATAAAATTATTTTTCATGCTGAACGTTTGAAAACATTCGAAACAAACATTAAAATCGGGCTGTCAATTTGTTTAAACTGAACAGATCCACCCATCACATCGAGAACTTATTGCACTTGAACACTGCTATAAACACTTGTAATATTAATGAAGCAACATGATACACAGCACCTACTTGATAAGTACCTCGATTTTAACAGCCTCTCAACAACGCCTGTAGTGCAGGGAATACACGCCCCTCGTAAAGCCATCACATTACACATGCTGTCCTAGAAAACCAGCTGATACGTGACAATATTCCATTTTCCACAATCGGATAATTGAAGTGAGGTGATCATTGTCGCAAATAATTACTCAACATTTACCTGAGAAATGCTCGTAATTACAAAAGCTGGCAATTGGCGAGAAATTTAAAACTACTGTATGTCAAAGTCACTTGTTGAATTCATTATCGTTGAATAATAACTGCAGTTTCATGATTACTTTCAACTTCATCAAGGTCTCACAGATAATGGAGTCTATTTCCGCTGCACCTAAGCTGGTTCTTAAACATGTCTCATAGGTGACTTATGAGTAATTTTTTTTATAAACCGTACTTGGATTGTAAATAATAACCAAAAGGAAAAAGGTTATTCTCCTTGATTTTCACATCTAATTCAATGCCATTTTGTCTGCTTTTTCACCTCATCATCCTTATTTTTTCTTCTATTACATCTTATTTATTCTTTTTTTTTGTGGATGAAGCCCACATAGGTCTTAGACCTGTGCGTGGGTAATGAGTGGATGAATATGATTGATGAGTTGGACCTACAGGTTTAGGTGGGTTCCGAACCACCGGGAAGTGATTTTACAGCAGAGAACAGTGTCTTTTTGCTGGCCAATCTAATCGGTCACCGTTACAAACGGGTCCTACGAGAACGCAGCTTATCTCTATCTGATTGAACAGATACCTGCTACGGCTCGCGGCTATCACTTCCCTTCTTACCTCCTTCTTCTACTTCTTACCTCCTTTGTCTTCCATTTCTTCTTCTCTCATCATCTCCTTTTTCTATCTAGTACCAAATGGCCATCTTGATGCTTGACCCCCCCCCCCCCCCCCACCCATGTGTTTCTCTTATTTTGACGTCACAGTGCTGATGAACGAAGCGTTGAGAACGCACTAAAGCGAAATTGGCTAGTAAAACAAGAGAACCATGACTACGGAGCAGGATTGGCAAAAGACACGTCTACTCCAGAGTCTAAACTCAATTTCCGGGACGAGAAGTCGTCGTCCCGTTTTAGACGTGTTTTTGGAGTTGGCCAATAGATGGAGACACAAGACGCTCTACTACAATATACACAGGTTTACAACCCAAAGGAAAGAGTATCCCCACCATAGAAACAGAGAAGTTGGATGACTTCAGGACAGCATATACATATGTTTAGAGTATATATATATACACCTATACTCGAAATACGCCTTGAGTTGAGTCTGGCATGAACGTGACTTCGCTGTAAACAGCGCGATTTTAAAGTCTGCCACTTTTGCATTTGGATTTAGCTTGCCCTACCGTACTTCGTACTATACCCTATATCGGTTACTGGATATGGCTACTCGGTACTGGTATGACTCCTTATATGCTCTATACTGTTGATATATTTATATATACTATATAGCCTATATGTTGCACTTTTAATATTCGCTCTGTCCTATTCTAACTCTTACATTCATCCTTATCTGTTTTTCACTCATCTATTCCTGTATCATCTAGCGTACTTTTTTCTGCTGAATTCTTCTTCTTTTTCTTCTTCAAGAAATAGAAGAAATTGAGAAAAACTGAGTAAAGAAGAATAGATGAGAAGAAGATGTAATAAAAGAAAAATTGAGGATGCGGAGGTAAAAGAGGATTAGATTAGATTAGATTATCTTTCTTTATTCATGTAAATTTACAAATTATGCATATGAATGGTTATAAACAAGATTATCAACATCACATAGATACTATAGTGAACTCAGATAATGTTTTTTTTTTTATAGTGCAAGATATTATATACAATGATCTCATTTGTACGATATTAACTATGGTAATGACAATCTGAGTGATGCAATTACATGAAATGGCGAAGTTTGGACAAAGATCGAGGAGGGAGAGTGGCAGTTGGAAAGAAGTGAAAATTAAAGAGAATAACCTTCTTTTGCTTTTTTCAAGGTTTAGAAGAATTCTCCAAGATAAAATGACGTAAGGAATGTGATAATGAAGCAAATAAGATGATAATAAGGTAGACTATTAAAATAATAGGATATCAAGATGCTGGGGACAATAGGGATAGAAAAGAAAGAAAAGTTCATTGTTTAGTTGAAGTACATCTCAATGAATCTGGGAAAGAGCACAGATGAAATTCAATAGAGATGAATAAGATATTGAAGTATAGTAGTTTTCATATAACGTGGCAGCAGTATGTTGGGTTAAGGTATAGCATGTCCCATCTGCTACACGCTGCCAAGTTATATGAATACTACAGTAGAAGAAAAGAACGAGAAGACAGAATGAAACTAGATGAAGTAGCAGGGTAAAAAAAATATGAAGGAGAATAGTAGAACTAGAAGAGAAAAATGAAAAAAAGATGAAAGCTAGAAGAGAAAAAACAGGAGGAGGAAAAGGCTATGGGAAAAGAGTTTGAAACAAGGAGGATCAGAAGACAAGAGAAATCAATTTTCTTTGCATCTCAATACAAGAGAAAGATCAGCTGTTGATGAGAAGAAAAAGAATCAGCAGAAGAAGGAAAAGAAGAAAAAAGAGGTCAAAGAATAATAATAATAAATTATATCTTTAAAGAAGATGGGTTTGACTATTGAATCTATCACATTTTAAAACATATCTCATAGGCCTACTGGTTTATAGTAGGACTACTGGTTTGATTTTCGGCTAATTCCGGAAATTACGTTTAATTCCGGAAATTCATAGGCAATAAAAAACATACATTTTTAATAAATGAAAAAAAAACGAGAAGAAAATGGCCTTAAGGAAATTGATGAAAAATAAACTTAAATCTAATTGAAAAGAAAAAACATAATTTTTTTAATGAAATATGCTAAGAAATCCTGATAGCCAGGGAAATTAATAAAAAATTATTTTAACAAAATATAACCCGATTTTTTATGATAGAATAATTTCAAATAGTTGTTTGTAAGCCTAGAAAATTCATAAAATAAACCTGAAATTCATAAACAACAATGTAAATAAACATTTTAAACTGAAAATAATCCTGAAATTTGATTCTAGGAAATTCATATAACTAGGAATAAATCTTATAACAAAATGATGTAATGAAATGATAAAAATGAAAATTCTTTCAGATTGGATGAGTAACAACGTTTCAGTCGATTCTGATTGATATTTCGGAACGTGGAAGTCCACAAACCTTTGTGTACCGCACTAACAATACTTTCTACTTTTAACTTATTATTTATAAATTCCACAACCAAAGTTTTGTTGATTTACACTTGTTGATTCTACGTGTACAAACAGTAAGTTATTCAGTAGACGCGTAAATACATAGAAATCGATGTAATTAACCTTTGTAACCAAATAACGTTAACGTTGTTTCCAACGTAAAGACAAACAAGACATTACAAATGAAGACCTTATTTCAGAATAGTGTACCTATTGAATAAATACCGTAGTTGAATAAATAGAGTACGTTAAGGTTTTATCTTGAACAAAGTTAGCGTATGATTCACTACCGAGCATCCGGTTTGTCCCTGAACGGTAAGAATGAAGTCGTTTTATTTGATATTGATAATGGAAATCAACATTGTTTCCAAGAATTAGAATTCCATTTATGTCGATGGAAAGTACATGAATATTACTTCACTTGAAGTTTTTATATTTTGTTACAAGTTTTGTTCATTTCATATGACCTGTAAGAGTGGACTATCAAGCATAGAGCTTATGACATTGTTTCGGTAAAGTAAATGTGCATGGCTTTTATTAGTGGGGAGATCTTTACGTGTGGATCCACCACGCAGATTGAGCCATATTATTGGAAACATGATGGACCTACAATTTTGGGTGGGTTTAGAACCAGCGGGAAGGAATTTTACAGCAAAGAACAGAACCTATTTTGTTGCTCAATCCAATCGGTCACCCATTCAGAGAGGGCCCAGGGCAGCGTTGCTTATCTAATCTGTTTTTCTTATTGAATACAAGCTACGGTTCACTGCTATCGGTAGCAAGTAGTATCCTTTGTTTTGCTTTAAATAGTTTACTTGTTTTATTATGACATTTTTATTCTACTATGATATATTTATATCAATTATATGCATCAGTTTCTCATCATTCACCCATTCTGTTCATTGCCCACGCACAAGTCTCCAGAAACATGAGCATTATTTGAATGCTCCACTGTGCAAGCACCTTTAATGATCTCAATAAGTTTGAAATATCATCATAGATCATCAGTAGCTTTATCACTCATCCGGTGGTTCGGAACCCACCTAAATTAGTAGGTCCACCATGTTCCCCATAACATGGCTCAAACGGCGATGTAAGTCTCCCCACCAATGAAAGGCAGCACACACGTATTATTATGTCATCAATAGATAATCATGGATAATCAATATTATAATATTAATATCAATATTATATAAATAGATAATCAATATTATAATCATGGATCAAAAGAGAAGATCATCTCAATATCAGTCAAAAGATATTGTGTTGATCTGATCTTAGTATTATAATTAATACTTTCCCGGTGATTCGGAACCCACCTAAAATTGTAGGTCCTCTAATTACGTGACTGTAATAGCAAGTTGAAAAGATCCTTACGGATATAAAATTTCAACTTCGAAAATATCCGTAATAATGTCGTAAGAATATTAAACGTAAACCCATAAATTCATTTATTATCAATGTTATCAATGAACGTGCTTCATTTTAAAGTCAGCTTCTCATTTTTAAAAAATAATTTGTTTTTTGTTGAATCACTTAGAAACAACTGCAGACAAAATTAAATATCACTTCAAAATCCATCCTATATATTTTTTTAAATAATTTTGAGAACCACATTGAAAATTTTTGAAACAGTTTTAATTTTTATTGCATTAATTCAGGTTATAAAAAATGCTAATTAATCAGCCAACATACTGCTAGATTCTAATTAAAGTAAAATTATAAACAAACTAATAAAAGGAAGATGTCATTTTTAATAAACATGCAAGAAACAATAAGTTAACAAAATTAAATAAAACTTCGAAATCCATTTGTTAATTATATATACAAATTATACATAATAGTGTAACAAACACACGAAAAAATGAAAATAATTGAACCGGAAACTTACTAAAAAAGACGTACGACAATTATTTTCAAGAGGAAGTTGCAGCTTTCGAGTTGCAGCACCGAAATAGCCCACAATTGTGTTGCACGTTCACTGTTGCAAAACGTTTATTAGAGTATAGAGTATCTATAGTTGGCTACACTGTATCAAACACTATACCTATATACATTCCGTTAGTATAACTTTATATACTGCTGGTATACTTATATACATAAAGTAACGGCACACACTATTGGTTTCCTGCTATGAGTGGCAAATCTGTAATGAGGCCTGTGATTGGTTCATAAATATTTTGCAGTTTTATGAGGGTCTAGTGGGAGGAAGTAGGGAAGATTGATGGGTTGTGAGGAGGGGAGGGGAGTTGTAAGTGAAGTTGAACGAATATTGTAAAAATAGAATACGTAAGCGGAAAAGATGTTCAACAGCAAGAGCAAGAAGAAGGAGAGGAAGATCGGTTTGAAAAAGAGAGGCAAAATAGTGGAGAATGGTAAAAATGAATGGGTGACGGTGATGGATTCTGTTTTTGTTGGGATTATTTGTTTACAAACAAATTATGAAAGTATTGAAGGAATAAGTAGAATAGGATTATGAAGAATATTAGATTTGTATGAAGAGGAAAGTGATTTGTTTGAAGATTAAGTCTTGAAGACTCCGGTTATGGAGTATAAGACAAGTCAAGTCTAATTACACTTATATTCACTAGTTACCACGATTACAATTTCAATTAGTTGAGGTGAGGCTCAATTTTGTTCTTAAAGGCACTGTTTCCCTTTTAAAAGCTTTATAAACTCAATATTTCCTCAATTGCTTTTTAGTACAGTATTCCCATATTTCCAAGACTATAAACTACGGTAGCTTGTTATAGAATTTTCTACCAATATAACTAGGGTTTTGTAACATTATTTGAGGTGAGGCTCAATTTTGTTCTTAAAGAAACTCTTATACACTATAAAAAGCTTTATTAACTCAATATTTCCTCAATTGTTTTTTAATATTCCCATATTTTCAAGACTTTAGAAACTACGGTAGCTCGTTATAGAATTTTCTACCAATATAACTAGGACTTTCTTAGTAATGGCGAAGGTGATATTGTGGAAGGTATCCATAATGAATAATAAGACGAAATTTTCACAACCACATTTATTAAATAATACACATTTGATAAATGTGGTTGTGACAATTTCGTCTTATTATTCAATATAACTAGGGGTTTGTAACATTAGTTGAGGTGAGGCTTAATTTTGATGTGAAAGGAACTCTTGTACACAAAAAAAAGCTTTATCAACTAAATATTTCCTCAATTGTTTTTTTAATTTTCCCATATTTTCAAGACTAAAGAAACTACGGTAGCTTATAGAATTTCCTACCAACATAACCAGGTTTTTGTTTGAATAACCTACTATTGTTACTCACCAAGTGTTAATCTTCTCGGCTTCCTGTATTATTATCATGTACGTCAAGATTTTGCTTAAAACACTATTTTTGCATATAATGTAACTTCATACACATACAAGCAAGGCACAGTTAGAAGACTTGGGGCTGTATTTATGAACGGTCCTTCAGTGACTTTTGACTCGAGGGTTTCTTGAAACTTTATAGTAGTATTTCTTGAAGTATTTATAAAGGCATTTCAAGAGTTCCTCGAGTCAAAAGACATTGTAGGAAAGTTCAAAAACTGTAGGTCCAGCTCATCAATCACCATCATCCAACTCATTACTCTCGCACAGGTCTCAGACCTATGTGGGCTTCATCCTAAAAAAAAATGCGGCTCCAAGTGTTTTAAACCGGCCTACATGAATCTAACCTATATGCTATTTCCATGTACCGAACAGCTAAAACTTTATAATCACGATTTATAAGCAACTTTTAGATTTACAAGATTTAGACTACTACATGCTTGTTTAAGTCGATAAGTTCTCTCATACAAACTTCTAGCTAATCCAAATTATACGATTTTACAAATTTCATTTCTATAATAATAATATTATTGAAGATTAATTTTTTATCCTATATTTCTGACTATTTAATGAATTATAATACTATTTTGATGGATATATCTTTTTATAGATGAGAAATACTTTTTAAATGACTATGAACCTCAATATATTATAATCTCCATAAGCTGCAAGCGTTATACGAGAAAAATGTGTCGTAGACACGTAGCTTGAAAGCTTATCTGAATTCAAGAGAAACTGGAGTTTCATTGATAAATCTGCAGCCTTGAATGATTCCTGTTGCAAATGATTAGCTGAAACGCAATAAATAATTGAAAACTTAACATGTGTAACCACTAGCGGAAGAACTAGTTTAAATTTCTATTCTTAAGTAAGTGACAACCACAAACATTTCAAGGCTTTGGTTTTGAATGTCTGGGCTTTTGTGTTACCAGTTAATCAGGTAGTAGAAAAAACATTAGTTCCCTTCCCAAAGTTTCAATCAACATGCGGTTTTAATGAATTAATTGATCAATGCTTTCATTGAGAAATAATTAATTTCAACTCAGCTTAACACTTATGTCGTAATTAGGGTTCTACTACTAATACTTTTCGAAATTACAGTAACTGACCGATTGAGGAATACTTTATTAGTCCGTTATTATTTAAACATTTAAACTCTATAGTTTATCATACTTAGTCCTTTAGTATGAAAATCTGTTAAGTCTCAAGTTTCCAACAAAGAGGGCAACGGGCAAGGCCAGAAATACTACTACACTTCGAAACGCTACATGTTTAATTGTTTTTAATTCTATTTTTAACTGTTTCGTTTCAAGTGAACTTTTAAATTAATAGTGTTCAAGTGAGAAGATTAATTTTAATATTTTTCGAGTGAAGGTTTTCAGCATATCTTGAATTTTTAGTTTGTGTTAACCTAAATGTTTGTAACATATATTCAAAATTTGTGAAGGGAGCAGTTTTGGACTTGAGTCTGTTGCACCTTCACACTCGTAAATTTGTCACAATAAATAAATGAATGTTTTAGATAAGTTGAAATTGCTGGGTTCAAGTAATTAAACATCGTAAAATGTTTTCCAACGTGCTCGAAACATGTAATAACTAAGTTTTGAAATGATAAAACTGTATAATGTAATTCTAAACCACTCACATCCAACCCCAATCTTCATTGAAAGCAAAGCAGAAAGTGTAGTGTATTCCAACATTGTCTGCTGTTCTTCTGTCCGAATCCTAACCTTGACATTTCTTCAGAGTTCATTTGTGTTCTTTCTTGGACTTAGCTGTTTGTTTACGGTAATAAACTATCTTAGCTCTGTTAGATAAAATTCAGGTGATACTTCTAAATTAGCTGCAAATTTCAGCATGACATAGAGTTATTTATGATAATTAATTATCAATGAAAAATATCCGTTATGTGACAAAGTACTGCAGTAAACCTACATAACTACAAAAATAACGTTACGGACAGTAGGAAATTCGGATTTTTCTGCTTGAAATCAAATTAAAATCAGTATTTTTTACTATTACTATCAAAAGCACTACCCTTTTTTAAACAAATTTCTTTAATTCTCTCATGATCATCACAGAAGGCTTTCTTCTTTTTACATCGTATGAAAATGACAGTTGAAACATAATCGTATTCTTCAAAACTTGTTAAATTCCGTAAAATCGAGCATCAAATCATATTTAAAAACAAGCTACCACCGTGTCATTTATTTTTCGAGGACACATTATTGACAGGCCACCCAATACCCAATCGGTTTTTTCCTGTGAAGGTGTTATACCAAAACAGCGATAATTTATTCCCATTCCATATCATGATAATGGAAATTAGGTCTACAATTTGCACGTTGAAATTAAAAAACATTCCCTCACCAAAGATCGCAGCGAATTTTGTCAGTATTGGTGATGAAATGTGAATTGTTTTGGAGTGGGGGAAGCTTGTGGATCAGGTGGGGGGACCCCGTAGAGCAGTGGGGGAGCTCATGGATTAGGGGGGAGGGGTTAAAATACAAATCATCATTATAAAACAGTAGACAGAAAGAGATAAAAGATCATAATGTAATGGTCGTTTGGAAGAGACGGGTCGGTATGGGTGATTTTCGGATAAGGGAGGTTTGATTTTTGAAATAAACAAAAAAAGAGCGGGTAGTTGAGGGGTGGGAAGGGTAGGGGTGCTGATAAAGGGGGTGTGGGAAGGTAGAGTGTGATATTTAATCGTCCGGGAAAGGATAAATATTCGTGAGGGAAGACCGGTGATTGGATTGTGATTTGCTACCCGTGTATCTGATCTCGTGTTACGTGTGGATGCGTTTGCAACACCTCTCGCTCTATCATTCTGTCTCTGTCTTCGCCCAGATGCCTACAACTTCATCATAGGTAAGCCTCCCGTACAGTATATGAGGGTCAGATTGATTGTATTGATAGCGGGATGCGATTGTGTGCAGTGTAGGTGATTGACGAAGAAGACAGCATATAGGGGTGACAGCAGGTAGGGTTTAGGGTTTACGGGGCCCTAAAAAGGGCCACTGGACCGGGTGAGCAAGGTATGGGGGCCCACATGTTGAGCCTTTTTCTTCTTCTACTTCATCGGTTCAAATTATCGTCAGGGAAGCCAAGAGTGTGGTGGTTGTATTGTATAATTTGAATCGAACGTTATTGAGTTGATGGTATTCGTTACTTTGACATTAGTAGTAATGATATATATATTATATCTATGTCTATATCAGATCTACAATTTGCACGTTGAAATTAAAAAAACATTCCCTCAAAAGGGAATAATTGATACAATAAGAATTGAATTTATTTTATGAGAAAAAGATACCATGGTTTTGGGAGTCACCAGATTATTAATCTCAATGAAACTGTACTCAAAATACAGAGCAGCTTCGTATACTGTCGTCACTGTCACATTTAATTTTTTTTTTTAAATAAATGAATAATTTTTATTAGTCAAAAGTACAAAACGTTTCTTACACAATAAAAATCTCTCAACTAATAAAAAGGATTGCATCCCGAGGCTACTTTGAGCCTGTGTGGGATGGTACGCATGAATATACAGAGTATAATAAAAGAGTATACGCCCTAAAATAATAATAGGCTGCTAATAATTATTTTCAGACTACGCACTCAACTTTAGGTTTGAATGGCTTAGGTTATGATAAAACCCATTGAATGATAGTATTGTTAAATATGTATTATTTTGTTATTTCTTGTATTATCAAATAGCTGATTGAATTATCGATAAGAAATACTTAATAATAAGTGTGATAATGTCACAACTATTCGCATTGATTGTTATTAATTCATTCACTTTTATCTTGTTTCTCGTTCTTATTTCTTGTATCTTGTTATCTTGAATCTTGTTTCAATAAGCAAGATACTGTAGTATGGTTTAGGCAGTCTAGTCAATCCTATTGGCTGAAAGGATGGAAACCTGTTACGGGAGGCGTGTCCAGTGCCAGCCTTCAACCAATCACAGAGCTGAACGTAGCAAAGGTCAGCCTATGAGAGGCTCCTCCCATTCTATTAGCCAATAGGATTAGCCCAAGTACATTGTAGAGTATACGTAGTATACGAAGCTGCTCTGTATTTTGGGTATAGTTTTATTGGAATTGACAATCTTGCGACTCCCATAGTATCTTTTTGTTATAAAATAAATTTAATTATTGTAATGATATCCAGACTGTTTCAATTCCTAATGGGATTTCTTACTGAATGGCTTACAAATTCTGTAGTTTGTTTATTATTACGGATTTGCTTTTTAATGAAGAATTTATATCTTTATCGGCACGCTATTCATTGAATTATTATTTTGAAAAAGTTGAATTCACTATTCATCATAGGCTAATATTCTCGCATAATTGATTCAATCCTAATTGGATGCTATGATTTATTGAGTCGTACACATGTGGAGAAAATATCGAATTCTTCTTATCTTCGGCTTTCTCCTTCTCTTCCCCGAGAACGTCCTTATGTCCTAATGGATGAGTCAGGCCTGGCACATTCGGAAATTTATGGGCGGAAGCTCAGCGGTGCTTATTGGCATAATTACTATGGGTGTTTCCTCAGGCAAATAACTTAATATGTTGGTGAAAAAGAATTATGGAATTCTACTTCTGTGGACATATAAACCTTTATAGCTTCAAGCATTAAGGAAGAACTAATGACTGCACTCTTGGCTTGACTCGTCTACCAGTTATTACTGCTCACTTACTCATTTCACCTCCCCTTTCTATTTTACCTCTTAGCTACCGTATTCACTTTCTTCTCTTTTTACATTTATCTTCTCTCCATCACATCCTTTCTCCTTCTCTTTTCACGTCTACTCTCTTCCCTTTGCATCACATTCTTTCTTCATTCTCTTTTCACTTTTTTCTCAATTTCACTTCCACCATTATTGAGTCTGTCTTAGGGTAAATAAAATATTATGTAGAAGGTTGAAAACATGTAAAACGTTTTTCAGTAACTTTAGGTCTGTCTCTCTCCCCAATTTTCGGTATTTTACCTTCCAATCCTCACTATTGTTTCTCTTGAGAGTGCTTGCACACTGGAGCATCCAATGCTATATTATAATCACCATCGGTTGGCAAGCCTGACTTGCAATCTTGATAGCTGTAGAAATAGTTTCGTCTGTAATTTTTACTTATTTACTGAGTTTTTACAACATTCACGATTGATTTTCCTGTCTTATTGTGATTGAAGTAAGTGTTGTGTTGATATCTATCTTACTAATCAATTTTCACTTTCGTTCTTACCAATTCTTACTATTTTTCTTTCTATGGGTGCTTGCACAGTGGAGCATCCAATACTCGATGATAATCATCATCGCTGATCAAGCATAATTCATGGCATGTTGGTATTCAAGCTGCTGAAATGGCACTGCATGTGTTTGATTTTCCGATTGAAGGATGAAGCCCTCATAAGTCTAAAAGACCGTCACATGAGTGAGTGATGAGTTGGGCCTACAGTTTTAGGTGGGTGGATGGCTCTAAGCCACCGGAAAGTGATTTTACAGCAGTGAACAGAATCTTTTTTGCTGGTCGATCGATTCGGTCACCCTTACAAATAGGGCCCAAGAGTTCGTAGCTTATCTCTTAATTAGGAGTAAGGGAGACAAACTACAGAGGATGTAGAACGAATAGAATTATGAGAAACGAAAAGAATTATGGGGAACGAGAACCTAAGGTGTCGCACAGACATTCGGAATGGCGTTGCGTTTTATTATCACTATTTTTTCATTTTCACTATTTTTTTTTAGTTTTGAGGACCAAACGAGCCAAGCAATAAGGAGTCAGTAGCCGAAAACACGTCTCTATTAGCATTGAAGAAAAACATAAAATATTAATAGCCCTTAACATTAAAACGGTGGAGGCGACTTCGTATCTCTCAAACAGGTTAATAGGAGTTTATCTGGAAATAGACCAAGTTTACACGTTTAGAGTGCAATCGTTATAAGTCGCTCAATCTTATTTTTCACTTTTCCCCTCCCGTCATTCTCTCGCACGTACTCTCTCACTCACTATCTCTTTCTCTCTTACTCCCTTCCACAGCCTCTCTCTCGCTCTCTCATTCGCTCGACAACTTATATCGCTTTAATGATGATTATAATAAAATTTTATTTAGATTTTCGGCTTCCAAGTATTAGTAGAGGCGTATAGTTTTTATTGTAACGTAAATTATATTAACTTATTAAACGTGTCGTAGACTAGTATTGCTGCGTGTTGTCGGCCCGGGGGGGGGGGGGGGGTTGAGGCAAAAGAGATGAATTCTAGGTTGTTTTATATATATTATATCTAGTTTTTCGCTGCCAAAAACACGCGCGCTCGTGCTGGCCCTTGCGCGTGTGCGCGGCTGTTTAGACGACCAGACGTCTGTCAGAACAACGTTCGCTGGTTTCATCATCATCATTGTTATTAATAACAACGGCGATTATCAACTAAAAAACAGTACATTACTGTTAATTTGTAATTTTTAATGTTGTGAATTTGAAGCGTTTTATGAAAGTGGGTTTGGAAGGTTCCATTCATTTTATATTTTCTGAATTGCTGGTGTAAGTTTTCGTTACTTGATTCTCAACTAGTTCTTGAATAATTGACTAACCAATCAATCTAGATCAAATATGCTGGATCTTGGTTGTTAAAGGCTGGAAACCCAAATCTTATGTAAGATTTCTACGTTTTTTAGAAAATTTACAATACATTTTAATAGAAAAAGAAGTTGAATGTGATAATGAAGGAGGAGAAGAAGAAAGAGAAGGAGAAGAACAAGAAGGAGAAGAAAACAAGAAGAAGAAGAAGGAGAGGGAGAAGAAGACAGGAGAAAAAAAGAGGAAGGAGACAGACGTAGAAGAAACAAAAGACAGATGAAGAAGACAGAAGATAAAGACTATTAAGAAAGAGAAAAAGAAGAAGAATACAGAGTGAGAAGAGGAACAAGAAAAATAAAAAGAAGAAGACAGGAGAATAGGTGTACCATTTGAAGAGCGTAGGTCTATGGGGGATGACAAAAGTGGGATAACGAAGGAGAAGGAGGAGGAGGATGAGCATATGAAGAAGAAGAAAAATAAGGAGAAGGAGGAGGACGAGCAGGAGGAGATGAAAGTGAAGAAGAAGAAGGAGGAGGAGGAGGAGGAGGAGAAGGAGTAGGAGAAGAAGGAGGAGGAGGAGGAGAAGGAGAAGGACGAAGAGGGGGGAGGAGGAGGAGAAAGAGAAGGACCATATGAAGAACAAGAACAAGAAAAATAAGGAGGAGGAGGACGAGCAGGAAATGAAACTGAAGAAGAAGGAGGAAGAGGAGGTGGAGGAGAAAAAGAAGAAGGAGGTAGAGGAGATGGAGGAGAAGGAGCAGGAGATGAAAGTGAAGATGAAGAAGGAGGAGGAGGAGGAGGTAGTAGAAGAGGAGGAGGAGGAGAAGAAGGAGAGAAGGGAAGAAGTAGAAAAATAACAGAAGTGGTATAACGAAGGAGGAGGAGAAGAATAAGGAGGAGGAGGATTAAGTGGATGAGAAGGTGGAGCAGGAGGAGAAGAAGATGATGAAGAAGAGAAAGCAGCAGAAAGAAAAAGAAGATGAAGGATAACAACAACATCAATAAGAACAAGAAAAACTCAATTGATTGAATAAAAAGATTGGTAGGTAAAGATAATAAGTGGCTATATGTGGGTTTTTAAAGTAGAAAATATGTGTACAATATACGGGGTATAAATATGCAGCATATACGAGTATGGGGCACATACCATCCTGAAGATGAGGGTGAAAAACTTTTTTAGCGGGCATTGTACTACAGAGCAGCGCACGTATTCATTGTCTATGGTCTGTCCAGTTGGCGGACCCTTCACCGCCCACCCCCACCCCCCCCCCCCAATTCAGGGCTACAAACATCATTTTGAAAACTGCCAAAAGCCTAAGGTACACTCCTGGAGACTTGCACACACGCATGCCCACCCCTCACAAAAGAAGAGAAAGAACAACTGAGGTTCTCTCTTTAGCATTCCGATCACCCCACTGCCACAAATCAACCCTGCACGAGAACTAGTCGAAGTTAGGTCATACAATACCTACTATAGGTCTCGTGGCTTAGAAATAAATATATTGATCCGAAATCATAATCACCATAGCTTGTGCATGTGCTGTATGCATTCATTCTTTTTATCTGGTACGGTGCAGACGTAGACACTACTCTAGCAACTACTCTCTCACTCTACGTACGCACATACACAATCAACCACCCCTCATTCTTGACAACAATAGTAATAATGATCATCTCAATCGATCACGTGATTTCTGTCCCCCCCCCGCTACCTAAGTGCACCCCTCACAGCATCCTAGTGGCACACGTCAACAGATCCGTGACTTCCTTTCTTTTTTCACCCTCTTTTACATTCTCTCTCCCTCCCCATTTCTCTCTTCTACTCTAATTTCTTCTTCTCTCTCAGTCGTGTGACCTCAACCTATAGCTGTGTCCAATTGTGATTAGATGAACGGTGTTTAGATGCAAATCGATGGAAGATTTATGACAATTGTTAGTTCAGGGGTCTTTTTTATTAAAGTACAAACTGAAAATATTAGTTCTTGTAGTCATAGGCGTTGCCAAGGGGGTCCCCGGGTCTAGACCCCCTCGATTGGCGATGCACTAGATAGAATTCACTTAGAACCAAAACGTACGTTAAACGGAATTTCTTCTCCCTTTCTATGTAATTCTGTCACCAGCCATTGAATTTCCAGATATTCATTGATAATTTTTTATGGTAAATTCAACAACTGGTAGTCAGTTTTAATTGAGAATAGATAATATTTCCACTCACGTAGGCTTAACAGGCCTTTGAAAATGAATCTTTACGATTCGAAAACGTTTCAGCTTAAGTGAGTAAAAAAGTATTTATTGTCAATTATAATTGACTGCGATTCTTTGAATTTACCATAAAAAGTTAACAACGCAGATCGTTATGGAACAATAAATCCAAGAATATGTATTTCTATTTCCTCTTACAAAAAAAATTCTTACTTTGTCGTTCTCTTGACCATTAGTATCTATGCTCTCACTCTTCCTCTCACAATTGGCAGTGGTTGAGTTCATGGGAACCTTACCCGTTTACCGGTAAATGTTACCGGTGGCATCTGATTGGTCTATTTAAATTTTTTAACGTCTATGAATTTGAATAGGCCAATATGAAATTTACCGCTTACCGGTAAGGCTCCCAGGAACTCAATCATTAATCGGAAGTAACACCCCCATCATTTCTCTTTTCACATCTCCAGTGACCCACATGTGTTCCCATTTTTTTTGGAGGGGATAACCTCCCCTACACTCCCTACCTACTTTCACCTACCCATTCCACCCCCACGCGGTACTTCGGCCTATTCAATTCTCCTACTTGTCTCCAGTGAGAGACAGGAAGGGCGGATGGAGATGAAGAATGAATGAAAGAGAAAGAATAAGGGTAAGAGAAAGAAGATGAGGAAAAGAGAAATAAGTGAAGAATGATGGTAAGAGAGAGAAGATGAGGGAAAGAGAAATAAGTGAAGAATGAGGATAAGAGAAAGAAGATGAGGAAAAGAGAAGTAAGTGAAGAATGAGGGTAAGAGAAAGAAGACGAGGAAAAGAGAAATAGGTGAAGAATGAGGGTAAGAGAAAGAAGATGAGGAAAAGAGAAATAAGTGAAGAATGAGGGTAAGAGAGAGAAGATGAGGAAAATAGAAATAAGTGAAGAATGAGGATAAGAGAAAGAAGATGAGGAAAAGAGAAATAAGTGAAGAATGAGGGTAAGAGAAAGAAGATGAGGAAAATAGAAAGAAGTGAAGAATGAGGGTAAGAGAGAGAAGATGAGGAAAATAGAAATAAGTGAAGAATGAGGATAAGAGAAAGAAGATGAGGAAAAGAGAAATAAGTGGAGAATGATGGTTAGAGAAAGAAGATGAGGAAAAGAGAAAGAAGTAATGAGAAAGTAGTTGAGAGAAAGAAGAATAGTACAGTGCAGTTAGAAAGGGAGAAAGACAATTAAAAGAGAAAAAGTAAAGATTGAGGGTAAGAGAAAGGAGAATAATAGAGTGAATCACCGGTGCTGCCTGCCATAGGGGTGGGGGGTGTGAAAGAAAGACAAAGAGGGTAGAAGGTAGTCTAATGCAGTTTTGTATCCCCTCCGTTGAAGAGTCACTACACACAATCAGTGGATGCATCAGTCGTGTGCCTGAATTCGGGGGTGTAACACGTCGGTCCACGTTCTCCTTCAACGCTGTGTCCACCCCAGCGCCCTACGTCTACCTACACCCCTGTCTCTGAAACCCCAGTGTGTACTTTGTTATTGTTCCGCGGATAGAGTCTGCCAGAGGGACGCCAGACGTCGGTTTATAACGGTCGCCGATTACCTTTCAATCTGCGCTTAATCTCACCTGGCAGAATAACGGATTTAATCGCTGGAAAAGCTTGTACACTCTAAAACAGTTGTGGGTTGGTCTAAAGATTAGTTGAATTTAATCTCACCTAGCTGAATAACGGACTTAATCGGTGAAAAAGCTTCAGTGAAATCACTTAGGGGTAGTTGTGTCTGGTCTTAAGCTGATGAACTCGGTTTGGAACAGTTGTGTTGCCTGTAAAGAGTGTTGGTGTGTTCAGTGTTATGATGGCATTTGCTAAAACGGTTGTGGATTGATCTAAAGATTATTTAAGTTTAATCTCACCTAGCTGAATAACGGACTTAATAGGTGAAAAAGCTTCAGTGAACTCACTTTGGGGCAGTCATGTCAGGTCTTAAGCTGATGAACTCGGTTTTAAACTGTTGTGTTGCTAGTAAATACGGCTACTTGGAGTGTTCAATGTTATGGTGAGATTTGCTGATGACGATTTTTGTGGGGAAATTTTATCACAACAGTTGTGTTGCTAGTAAAAGAGTCTCAGTGTTCAGTGTTATGAAGACATTAATTTGATGATAATTTTTGTGGGGAGTTATAGAAGTGTTGAACTATAATTTAGTGCTAATACCTATTGAGAAACCACTGTTGAATTTAGGGAGAGTTGTGCTATTTTCTTTTTTTTATATTGGTAATACTGTTGAAAGATAATTTTGTTCAGGAAATTGGTAATACTCTTTGAGAGTAATTCAGTAGCAGTCAACTATTAGGGAGGTTTTTTCAAAATTGGTTCTGTTGAAGGACAATTCAAAGACAGTGGAATTGGTTATGCTGTTGGAGGACAATGTAGAGAAAGTGAATTATTTGGGACATGTTGTGCTACCACTGTTTTATATGAATTGGGGAACCATTTTTGTAGTGAATTTAGACAGAGTCATGCTTCTGAAATTTTTGGCAATTGGTTATATTGTTAAAAAATAATTAAGAGCAATAGATTAATTGGGTCTCACTACAGCTAATAGATTCGTGTGTTGCCTTTAAGGACAGTATTGTGCCAGTGATTTTGTTTTAGTTTGAGCTATTCAAGTGTAATTTCGTGCTACTGGAGTAATAATGATGATTGAACTTGATGTACCTTTCCAGATTTTGAAAAATACTACACAGTATTAATGTCTCAACTCACTGAAGACATTGTTAGTGTTGCCCAATGATGATTTTGTGCTAATCGATTATTTTAACATTTTTTGTTGACGTATCTTACATCAGTTCGTATTCTACGATTCAATAGCGTATCACATTGAAAGGATAATGTTGGATTACTATTCTTGGATAGAACTCCGTGAATTTATCTACTGTTTAGCCTAAACGTTCTTCATCACCAAAAGTGAGTGAGTATTCCTGTGCTTCAATTAGGTTGAATCTATGAGTTACTTATTAATTATTTTGAAGTCCTTTGTGTAAGCCAATGTGTAGGCCGTGTAAAGTAAAAGGGAAGCTGCTTCGTATTCTAATTTATATTAGATTTTGATTGAAAGAGGGGTGACTTTCGAAACTATAGTATCTCGTGTTTTCATAATGAATGTGGTTTTAACATCATCAAGATATTTTATATGTAGAATATTATAATATGTATGGATACAATATTATAGTCGATTACGACTGTAGGTGACTTAACGTAGCCCTTAGAGCGTACTACACAATCGAGGAGTGAGGTAGTTTGTGATTGCTTTCCTCACTGAGTCTACAGTTTTATATCAGTATGCCAAGCCCACCGAAACAAAGTCTGAAGCCCCACTATAGTCCAGTATATAACGAATATATATCTAATATAAGACTCAATATGTAGCAATCAATCACAATATAGACATCACCAATTCAATTTCAATTAGTTCAACTTTCAATTCATCACTAGTTCAATTTTCGGTAACGTATTCATCTTCAGTATTCTGTAAACCGTGTAATTTGCTTCTTGGAATAGATGCAACACCTAAAATCTATATCTTCAATTTTAAACTTGGCAGACAAGTATTATTGAAGTAGTAATAACTTTAATCAAACTTAGCATACAAGTCTCTTTGAATAAGTACGTCTTCTTATGGAGGTGGACAATTTTTGACTTTTGGGTGGCCTGTTCACGTATTAATAACATTAGAAAATAAAAAAGCCTTCTAGTTAAGGTTACATGAATGAACAGTGGTTCTTGTGTGTGGAGATGGACACTCCCACATTCACCAACCACTTGTATGCTTGAAATATGTAGACCACATTGCTTCACTGAGCAATAGAGGAGTGTGTTCTTCGTTTTATAAACCTCAGAATACTTTCTAATTATTTTCAACACTGCATCACGAAAAGTTAGTCTGAATATCATAGGCTGCATTTTGGCAGATTCTATTTTCTTCTTTTTCATTGTTTTCTCTTGTTGACGATGTTCATAAGTCTGAGGCTTGTCCGAGAGTAAAGAGTAATCTAATCAAATTGTTTTCTATCATTTTCAAATAGTTAAATGTTAGTTCTAAATATTTTAGATTTAGGAAATGAAGAAATGTTTTAAATACTATTACGAGTTCTATTATGGTATTCAATAATTGTACAGAGTTTAGTGTTCTTCAGTATTCCACATTCACTATTTCTAGTTTTATTATTTTTTTTTTTAAACAGTATATTGTAGAATGTGCTCAATTTTCATCTGACCTGAATTTCTAAATCATGCAATGCACCAGCACTTCCTCAAGCAACGTAATTAGAAGACATTTTTTTCTAGTTACCTTGGGTTCAAGTATTTTATAACCTTCATCAAGTCATTTCAGTCGACAGTCAATTCTATTATTATTTTTTTCTTGTATATTTATTTTAAATATACAATACGCCAGCATGGTTTCAAGCAAGGTCATTTGATAACATTACCAAGGCTTTATAAACTTTATTAAGTCAACTGACAATTGATTTTAAATTCAAATGATTTTTGGTAACTGGTCTGTAGTTATACATATAATGTCGGCAGTCTCGATTATAAAGAGTATGATTTTGAGTCAAAATCTAATTTTTCAGATAAATCTTTTCGACGTATCAAGCATTAAATTTATAAACAAACCTTTTGGACGCTTAATTGACAGAAAACTAGGAGAATATTAGAAGGAATCTAGGTGTACCATACAAAGGTTTTATAAGAATGGGGGTGAAAGTCTGACAATTGACTGTTAGTGAAGCTACCCGCATTCCCTCATATCGTTTCTGATTCTCAATAGGCCTTCACTTACTTGGTAGGTCTCCCCCATTGATAGGCCTAGTTTCTTCTCATTCTTCACCATATACCTTTCAAGTTTTCTGTAAGTGTAGAAGATGACATTCCAACCTAACATTCATGCCACTTATACTACTGGCGGGCCACTTAGTCGCAGCTTCAGCTTGCTGTTGTTTAAGCGGTCGTGAATTCGAATCCAGCTCCTCCTTCTGGCATCTATATGTGTAATCATTCACCCACGCACAAGTCTTTGACTTATGTGGACATCATCAGCAATAAAAAAACTTATACTACTACTCTACACCCTACTAGACAATTTTATACTTATACTAGCAGGTAGCCCGATTCAATTGAATCTGGATTTCTAAATTGTGCAAATAACCTTTCTAAAAGTTTAATTTGAAAATATTTCTTTTTCTTTTCCCTCATCTTCTTTTTCTTCTTCTACTTCTTCCTCTTCTTCCTTTTGTCCTTCTTGTATTTCCACTCCTCTTTTTCTTTTCCTTCTTCTATTTCTTCTCCTTCTTTTCCTTCTTCATTCTTTCTCATTCTTATTCCTCTCCTCCTTCAACCCTAGTGTCAGAGTTTCATCGACAGATAACATCAAGTAGCTACTCATATAGAACACTACTTAACGCTTCAATTCCAATACTCAATTATCATACTCTTACATTCATTTTTAGAATGAACTCCTTTTTTTATTTTGAAATTTTATAATTTGAATTAAGTTATTTTATTTTGAACGGCTAACCAACTGATTTCTCATGTAATTGTATTTCTATATCTCTTGTTTGATTTTGTAAATGATATGAAATGGGTTTGGATGTGGAGTTATTAACAGACTTGCCTGAGCCTAAATAGAGTGCCTAAATGGGAAAAATTGATCTAAATGGGAAATGCGTTACTATAAAACAATGAAGTCAACTAATCCTATCAAGTTATTTGTTGTTTTAAAGTTTTGTAAATGTTATCTATGTAGTTAACTCACAATATATTTAATCATACACCTTCATAGATTTAATATCATAGATGATATTTATTTATCTTTTTTTCATCTATTTATTTATTTATCCTTTATCTATGTATTTATTCATTAATTTATCACAAAACACTATCAAGTGAAGATACAACAGGCCCAGCCAACTACTGCTTTCTTTACAAATTTTTAATTAAAAAATCCAAATTTTCGTAATGACCAAGTTTAACTAGAAATTTCACTTTGAAATATAATTACTGATTCTTTCCAGAACATGAATATCAATTTAGATGTGATCTATGGTATCTATGTTACTTCGGTATGTCTATTCTATTGTCAGGATGTAGGTAGCCTACAGGCTTCACTTACCAGTTTAGCTGGTAGTCTATAGCGTGCCGTAATGTAGCACGTGACTCTTGTCGAGTCAGCAATAAAGGCGTTTTCCTGTCCACTAGGCTAGGCTTTTGTTTTCAAGTTTCAAGCACATTCTTCACTTTTAAACAAGTCAAGTTAGCAACTATTTAAAAAGTAATTTTATGTTCAAGAATTTCTTCTTGAAAATTATTCTTTATAACTAGATTTCTTCTGTGAGTGTTATACAGTGCACGCATAATTTATTTTATTATGTTTATATATTTATTTATTAGTATTTAGAAGTAGTAGTCCTGGTGAGAACTACTAAACTTATTATTTGAACGGTATATTATCAGGAAAAAATTGCTCATTAGCCTTCTTAGACTAGATTGCAATGGTAGGAGAAAAAAAAGAAAAAAAAATTCTTCTGTGTAATGATATTGTTATTTATCGTAATTTTTTGTAACCTTAAATCTGAATTTTCTTTCCAGTAGCTCTAGTAAAGTATAGCAGCTAAAAAACCCTTATTTATTTCATCAATCATTCACTTTCCAATAAAAGAGCGAAACAAAACAAGATAAGTTAATGAGAAAGAGCTCAATACAAGTTATGAAAGGAAGAATTGGAGAATTGTATAGGAGAAGAATAAGTGATTAAGCTGGATACGGGAAGTCCAGCGTAGCACGATCCCGGTTGACCCCATTATGTGTTCTCCTCTCTCTCTCTCTCACACACTACACTCACTATGTCTCTCTCTTACGCACGCACCCTTGCACACACTCATTATGCATGCAGTAGCTCAACCACCCCTATGTGCTCCAAACCCATCTTAAATAAAACCTCCCCCACCTCCGTTCTATCACCTTTCTAACCCTCTAAACTTTTTCGACCCCTTTATTTCTGCTGTTCAATACATTCTCTTCCCCTCCTCATACCCCGTCCATCCAACATACTTTATTGCACTCTCATTCAGGCTGACATAGTGCTTACTGTATAATAATTATTGTTATTGTTATATTTGGACCCGTGTTTTGTGATGAAGGAGCTGTTTGTAGGATACAGTAGGCTTGTAATAAATCTACATCCAGGTTCAAACAAAGATGGATCAATACTTTTTCACTTTTGTTTTACATGGAAGGTCGAAGGCCTGATAACTGAACCCTCGAAAAATGAGAATGATTTGAATCCAGTACCTCTATGCATATCAGTACCTTTTTTATCTATTTTTTTATCATAGGTTTTTGAATATGCACTTTGTCTTTTTTTCTTTCAACTATTTTCCGTTGTTCTTCACTTTTGTCTCTCATTGCAAAGCTCCTCCCATTCTTGTTTTGAATAATGTTTTTTCCCTACAACTGCTCGTAAAGTAGTTCTTTACGTACTGAAAACTAATTTTAAAATACCTCTTTACTGCTCAGCAAGCGGTAAAGTACTTTACGCTCGCCAGCTGTTTTCTTTACGCTTCTGTTTTGATTTTGATGCCTTCTCATTGGTGGATCACAAATCCGTGAAATTCACATAACCTCAACAATGGCGAACGCTAACCAAATCCGCGCATGGTCTGTGATGTTACAAACTACAAGCTTTTATTGTGTTGGAATCCAGAACTGCAGTTTTAGGAAAAATATTGTATGCAATTCGCGCGTGAAGCTTCTTTATCGCTCTCGCAAAATACTGCGCTCCGCTATGCGTCGCGCAGTAAATGTTTTGGCTCGAGCGATAAAGTCGCGCTTCACGCTCTTAATACATAAATAACTATTTCGTATAACCTACTCTGAGAAACGTTAAATCACAGTATGAATTACTTAGCTAAAATTAACGCTATTTTAGTAGGTAAGTCGAACGGAAGAATGTTCCCTCCAATTTTTGACAAACATCGCTAAATTAGCCACCATAACAGTCGCTTCCCATAAAAAATAACAAAGTTACCCATTAACGTTCCCTCCAGTTCCATAGCACATGTGATTGGAAATATCAGCTATTTACTCCTTCCTGCTTTCTTCCATTTCCTGACTTGATTGGAGCCCTAAACGGCCTTTTCTTTCCACTAGATTCTTTTAGCTCTTTTACTCGTCCTTTTTTTGTTTCCAAACTGATTGAAGTCCTAAGTGAGCTTATTAAGCATTTTTTTCTTCCAAATAGGTTATTTCAGCTTTTGTAAAACTTTACCCGTCCTTTTTCTAGTTCCCAAAACTGATTGTAGTCCTAAACGAGCTTATTAAGTTTTTTTCTTTTAACTATTACAGCTTCTCAGGGTTAGTGCTTGTTTTTTGCTTCATTAGATTCCCGAATTGTTCATTTCTTCCAACTAGAATTTTTGGTATCCATTTCCCAGAGAATATTGAAACCCGCTTCGCACGTCCTACACAATAAACGGCTATTTGCTTCCTCGATTTTCTGTTCCATGACGAACTGCGTTGTTAATATTAACTTTTTAAGTGAATTCAACGACTTGTAGTCAAATTTTTATTAAAATAAGTAGTATTTCACTTACTTCTGTAGGCCGAACGTTTTCGAGTTGTTAAAACCCATCATCAAGGCCATTTACTGTTATTTGTCAACTAAGCTCTGACTCTAAAGGGACTGAATGAGGAGAGGAAGAAGGATGAGGCAAGAAAGAAGAAGAACGGATAAGAAAATGAATAGAAAAGAAGAGAAATAAGAAAAAAGGAAAGAAAAAGAGGAAGAAGAAAAGAGAAGGCCAAGCATAGAATAGAGGAGGAGAGGAGGAGGAGGAGGTGAGGAGGAGGAGAGGAGGAGGATTTTCTTCTTCTCCTTCTGTCTCTTCTTTTTCTTCTTCTACTTCTTCATTTTTCTCCTTATTATTCTTTCTTCTCTCCTCCTTTTATTCCTCCTATTTATTCCTACAAGGCCATTTACTGTTAATTGTCAACTAAGCTTTGACTCTAAAGGGACTGAATGAGGAGAGGAAGAAGAATGAGGCAAGAAAGGATAAGAAAGGATAAGAAGATGAATGGAGGAGAAGAAAAAATAAGAAAAAAGGAAAGAAAAAGAGGAAGAAGAAATGAGAAGGCCAAGCATAGAATAGAGGAGGAGGAGGAGAGGAGGAGGAGGAGGAGGAGAGGAGGAGGATTTTCTTCTCTTTCTGTCTTCTTTTTCTTCTTCTTCTACTTCTTCATTTTTCTCCTTATTCTTCCTCCTTCTCTCCTTCTCTCCTAGATAGCAGCAACTACCTGTTTATTATATAGGATGGAATATTAGTCTTTGTTGTACATTATTACATTATGGTCCAAAGCATGTCGCAACCTTTTTTTGGTTGAATAATTACTGCATATAGCATACATACTGCATAATATGACATTACCACATGTAGCGAATTATTTTGCTGCATATAGCTGAACAGGTTCACGAATTGAGCTTTATTAGCTGTGTTTTCGTCGTGTGTTTTTGTATGAGTTGGCGCCAGTCGCAGATATAAAATCTTATCACGTCTTTAAAGAAGATTGCGATCTCCAGCTCTCTCATATTCTGCAGACTCAAGGCTCAGGGCTCAGGACTCATAGAGAGACTTTTGGTGGCAGCCATTGTAAATCACGCAGCCAGTGGCGAAAGTGCTCTCTGTTCTTATTATTATTCTTCTTCTCACGTCTTCTTCTTCTTTTTTTTTCTTTGTTTTTTTTGCCTCGGCGTGTTTCCTTCCGCCGCTGTATCATCTCCTTTTTAACAACGGTCGCAAAAAAAACGGTGGTTTAGTGGAGTGAGAAAGATTAAGAAGAAGAAAAAGAGAGGGGAGGAGAAGAAAAAGAAGAGGAAAGAAGAAGAAAACGAGGAGCAAGAAGAAGAAGAAGAAGAAGATGGAAGCAGAAGCATGAAGCGGAGGCGGAAGAGGAGAAAACGAGGATGTAAGATGAAGAAGAAGGAGGAGGAGATAACGAGGAAGAAAGAATAAGAAGATGGAAGCAGAAGAAGGATGAGGAGGAGAAAACGAGGAAGAAAGAAACAGAAGAAGGAGGAGGAGGAGGAGGAGGAGGAGAAAACGAGGATGAAAGAAACAGAAGATAGAAGAAGAAGAAGGAGGAGGAGGAGGAGGAGAAAACGAGGAAGAAAGAAGAAAACGAGAATGTAAGACGTAGAAAAAGGAGAAGGAGGAGAAAACCAGGAAGGAAGAAAAAGATGGAGAAATCGAGGGAAGAAGGAAGAAGGAAGAAGAATAAGAACTACAAGAGAAAGAAGGCTATGCATTTCAAAAACAAGAGGAAGAAGAAGCCTGAGATGATTTCCCTCTGATTTTATTACTCCTGTATTCTTTAATGTAAATATGACATTATTCTAACACCATTTCAACTTTCAAGCATGTATGATAGACGCTCCAACTGAAATCCCTTATCGAATCTTACAATCCTCAACCGAAATCCTTATCCTCATCCTCATCCTTATCGTTATTCTTATCCTCATCCTTATCCTCTTCCTTATCCTCTTCCTTATCCTCATCCTTATCCCCATCCTTATCCTTAACCGAACTCTTGTTCCAATATCTGGAACAAGGAGAGATTCCTTTGCTTAGATTACTTTTCTACTGTTTTTCCAGTTATATTGTTCTTTATCTTTGTTTTTTATATTCACCTCTTTATATTTCGTTCGAATTCACTTTTTTTGAAAATAATAACAAGTACTAAGCTATATTAATTTAAAGTTAGAATTGTAGGTGAGGTTTGAGTGGAAGAGAGGGCCGGCTACGCCTTAACCTCGCCTTCCTAAGAAATAAATATGAAGGCAAATCTATTCTAATTTCAATACCGCATCTGCAATATTTTATTCTTTTCTTGACACCTTACATTTTCCCTAATTATTCCCCTGAACTCTATTGCACTCGAATATATTTCCCCAACCCTAAAGGCTTTGCTGGTTGACCTTTTACCTCTTCCAACCCCCACCTTTCCTAGAAATAATCCCCCGCACCACACCCTTCTCCATTCGCTCCCACCTCTATTTCGTTTTCGTCTCTACCTGTTGCGCAGGTGCTAGCTCGCTTCCCCCGCCACCCCCTCGGTCATATCTACCTCGCTCTACCTGTTCAGGTGTGCGCGGCCAGGCAACGCCCACACAGGCATGCGCACACCTGCACAAAATGGCGGCCCGGGTGCCACGCCCTTGCCACACTCACCTGTAATAGACCGCTAGCGTTTGATAGTAGGTGTGAAAGGGGCCTAGCAGCCAATCCTGGGCTGTTTCCCCTGTATCTAGCCAGCATTCGTTGCACGGAAAGGACGGTTACAGACATCGCTGCTTTTATTCCCCCTTTCCTCTTGTATTTAGGGGGTCTTCCCACCCTTAAGGGTGGCCCTCTCGAAGGGGTAAAGTCTACTCGAGATAGCCCCACCACAATGGTTCATTCCCTCCTTGACAGGGGGGGACGGGGTACAGGACGAAATAGGGGTACCCGATGTTGCCCCCCTCACTAGTTCAGAATATGAAGTAGAGACTACTCCGGTGTTGGTCGATAAGGTTTCCAAAATGGCGGAAGGTTAACCTTTTCTGAGAGGTTCAATGATATTTATTCGCTAGTTAGGTGTTGCGAGGTGAATTTTCCAAAATGGCGGAATAGAGGTAGACTTTTCGAAGAGGATGAGTAATATTTATTTGCTCGTTAGGTGTTGTAAAGTGAATTTTCTAAAATGGCGGAAAGATAGGTGGATGAATTGCCTTTTTAGAGAGGGAGATTGTAAGTTACTCAAGGCCCTCTTTCACTGAACCCAAGGGGGTTCCCATAAATGAGATGTTGGAAATGACTAAATTTACATTTTACAAGGACTATAAAACTTCTCTTGTATTGCAGTATGCGTAACCCATGTATTTATTTACTTACAATTTGTTTGAGAGCTGACTGGAGTTATGAATATCGACATAATTGAAACGTTTACTCAGAATTGGCTTTATCAGGAACTAACTTATCCAATTCAAATTCCCTATTAATCACTTGAGACAACAACTCTTGACAGAAAACAAAGTATAATTAACACCTACAAAGTTCAATATCATAGTCAGCAAGGTGCCAAGGTCAATTGAATATTCTTCTCATTCAAATTTTCTAAACTGACAGTTCCATTGTGAGATTCGTCAATCAAATGAAACTGATTCAATTTTCTTCTGAAAAAGGTTACTGTTCATTTAATCGTAAATTAATGATAACTGCATTGTGATCTGGATTTTTTGATTGAAAATTTGTAAAGAAAGCAGTAGTGGGCTGTAGCCTATCTGTTGTATCTTTACTTGATTGTGCTTTGTAATAAATAGATAAATTAATAACTGCTATGTAGTTCTATGTCAAAAATTTGTCTGTGGTGTAAATTTGTAGGCTGTTAGGCTTGAGAAGATTGCTTGCAATAGCACACACTATGTGAATTCGTTACAACGATAACAATACTAATTGACTATTTGGAATTTGAATTCAAATCTATAGTGATCATAGATCATGTAATTTGAAACGCAGTAAATTGTTGAAAATATTAGTTCTACATAGCCTACTAACTCATATTCAGGTAGGCCATTGGCTTAGTAAGAATTGCTTTTTTCCTCAATAAACTAGAAAATGATTAATACCAATAAAAATCTTTATTAAAGGCAAAGTTGAGACTATAAAGTTGACGAAAGGCAAAGTTGAGACTATAAAGTTGACGAAAGGCAAAGTTGAGACTATAAAGTTGACGAAAGGCAAAGTTGAGACTATAAAGTTGACGAAACTGGACGCTTAAAAATTTATTTTTTATGATGCATAATGATTACAGTAGCCTACTTGGACTCGATAACTTGAAAAAAAATCTAGAGCATTTCTTCAAGGTATACTGAGAATTTTTGATAATGACCAGAAGGCCACACTTCATCATAACTGAAGCCTAATTAATACCTAATTAAGCCTGAACTAATACCTCACTTTAACTGAAATAATTACCTCATCCATGCCTTAAATATATTCCCAATTAACTGAACTAATTACCTCACTATTAACTGTACTAGTTACCTCACCATGCCTTAAAATATATTCTTACACATTTTTTTTTTAATATTTCGTCTTTGAGACTCCAGTTAAGTCAAGTCAACAACAAGTCAGATCAACAATTATACACTAGATATCATAATTACTATATCAATTAGTTGAGGTGAGGCTTAATTTTGATGTGAAAGGAACTCTTGTACACAAAAAAAGCTTTATCAACTAAATATTTTTTAAATTATTTTTTACATATTTCTTTTTTTCAAGACTTTAAAAACTGCGGTAGCTTGCTGTAGAGTTTCCTACCAATATAACTAGGGTTTGAATAAAATTTTAACAATTTTTTATTTTATTTTTTCATCTCAAATTGTTAAATAAATAGTAAGTCATTCTCACGAACGGACAGG
Organism: Conomelus anceps; assembly: GCA_948455865.1. Taxonomy (NCBI): domain Eukaryota; kingdom Metazoa; phylum Arthropoda; class Insecta; order Hemiptera; family Delphacidae; genus Conomelus; species Conomelus anceps. The sequence continues at coordinate 43,850,514 of OX418225.1, read as the reverse complement.
ACAGGAAGTTTTGTGAGTGATTTCAATGAAAATTAGATAAAGAATGTATTGTTTGAATGAAATCAATTAATCAATCAATAAGCTACTATTGTGACTCACCTAGTGATAATCTCCTCGACTTCTTGTATTGAAACATATGGTCTGTACCACCTATGCTGGATAAAAATCTATTGAAAGAATCATAAAAACGTTCTGTTCTTTGGAAGCTCAAAAGTCCTCGTGTCCATTTTTTCCCACTGGCATTTAATAAATGTAGAGCTGAAGTCGGAAAACATTTACCGTTCGGAATGCGAATAATGTGTGTTTAAAGAGAGGCAGCCATCGATGTAAGTTATACAATAGCGGCTGTCATTTGGATGGTGAATCGCTTTTGTTGCCAGAAAAAGAGAAGGAGAAGGGATGTAAGAGAAATAAGGAGAAGGAAATGAAGGGAAAGAAGGAGAAGAGAAGGACGAAAGAAGGGTAGAGGAAATATAGGAAATCGGTCTAGAGTCGACCAGCCTCTTCAGTTTGATATATTACGTATGATAACATGCTACTAGAGTGGAGTTTTCTTGTTTTGTGGAGTGAGAAGGAAGGAAAGAAGAGGATATAGTGAGTAAGAGAAAGAAAGAGGAGGAGAAAAAAGAAAAATAAACTGTGCAAGACTCGGTCAGTGATCTGTATACCATTATATACATCACTTTATAAATCATGTAAGGAAAGTTCCAGTCTGTGAGACCACATTGTAATGGCCGATAGTCGGCCATCATAGAAGCAGAAAGCAACCACCTGTTTATAAATCCCGCCACTTTTTTCATCTTTTTTCTCTATTGGACACACTCGATTTGTAATCAGGAATGCAATAAATAAAATTCGCCCTCAATACTCTGTCCTGTGTTTTTGGAGGATTGTGTTTGTACGTCACTGGTGGTGCCCCCTTGTTCCCCCCCTTTAGTCAGCCCCCCTGCTTTTCAGCCCCCCGCACCGCCATGGCTGGCAAGTTATTGACGTCTTTCGCCGGCTACACTGGCGCTGCCTATTGGCGGGAACCTGAAACTCCCGTTTCTCGCCTCCATAGGCTAGTTGGTGTACGTCTTTGCAGTGCCATGAGTTATGAAAAACTGGAATAAATCTTTATCCTGGAAATAAAAATAGTTTACACTTATACAGATATAGAAATAATTATCAATGAAAATAAATAACAGTGGAAGAGCTCTTTGCTAACACTAATATTAAAGCTCTGACCTTCAGATGAAATCCAGGAATATAAATCTTCACTTTAAAAATAAAAATATTCTACACTTCTGAAGATGTAGGAACAATTTTCAATGAAAATAAATTACAAAAGAAGAAATCTTTACGAACAATGCAATTTAAAGGTTCTGACCTAATTAGAAGGCACGAACACAAACATCTACAACATCAAGTTCTAATTCAAACATCAAAAACACAATAACCGACCATTTTAATATAATGTGCCAAAAATGTGTTATACACTTTATACTGTGAATTTTCTTATATTTGTATTTTTGTATTTTGGCGAAATAAAAATATATTATTATATTATTATTATAGGTCAATTAAAAGAACTACAATAAATAAATAAACTAGAATTAATCAATTTATAGTCAAGAAATAATAAGCGCCGTGGTAGCGCAGTTGGTTGGAGCGCTAATCTGTGATTAAATAAGACTCCGGCTTTGTACTCCTCCAGTCACGAGTTCGAATCTTGTTCAGCCTTTGATTTTTTGTTATTATTCACCTCATTACTCAGAGTCTCTAGACTCATGTGGGCAACATCAGGCTAAAATGTCGTCGAACAAATCATGTATAGAGAATATTTTTAAATTTAGTGGATACACATTTAAACTAAGAAGGAATGGCAAAGAACATGCGCCTGGTGAATTTGAAAATTATACCAACTGAAGAAAGTTGAAAAAATACATCAAAACTTCAGAACTTTGTAAATTGGATGGATTGGAAATTTTCGTAGATATGGAAATTGACCGAACGAAGAGAGATCTCTGCTTCAAGTTGACCGGTTTGTATCTGTCTGTCTGTTTGTAACGCATTTAAGGCTAAATGCGTGGATCAAATTCTATGAAATTTAGCATGGATCATCCTTTAAGGAATGCCCAGCGATCTATGTGTAAAGATTTTTAAAATGTTCTTGTATTTAATGGATATTTCAAAGGAAAAAAATGTAAAGACACTCAGGTCTGCTATAGGAGTTATATGATTTTTTAAATTAATGATGTTCTCTATCATTTATGCAAATGCAGCAGATTTCCAAATAGCCCTCGGACCGTTTTATTCATCTGGTTGAGCCTTCATGTATGCGTAAAGATTTTTAAAATTGTCTTGTATTTGAAGGATATTCAAAAGGAAAAAATGTAAAGGTACTTAGGTCTTCTTCTATAGAAGACATGATTTTCAAATGATGTTCTCCATCATTTATGAAATTGGAATCAGATTTCCAAATAGCCCCCGGGCCCTTTTATTCATCTGATTGGGCCTTCATCTGAATTAAGTTACCATTCATAGGAATAGCATCTTTCTTTGAGAGGAGCAAATCATTTCTAATATTACATTTAAGAATAATAACAAGTGATTACTAATTAAATGATGATTTTACAAATTTCATTCATACTGTTCTATAGATTCATTCATCAGACATGTGAAATCTGTTCTGCTTTATGCAATCAGCTATCTGGAAATTAGAAATTAGCCTTGGTGATGTGATACAGAGTGACTTTTTGTGGAAAACAGACATGAAATAGATTACACAAATTGAATGAAAGGTTGGGTCTGATGATTGTGTTTAGTTTTGCGATGGTGAATATCATTGAGTACATGGAGTATGTTCCTCTTTTTTTTTGAGGATGAAGCCCACATAGGTCTGAGACCTGTGCGTGGGTAATGAGTTGGATGATGGTGATTGATGAGTTGGACCTACAGTTTTAGGTGGGTTACGAACCACCGTCCATCTTTGCAAGCACCCTTATTCTTGGGCGTGAGGTCTACTGTTCACAGAACTACGAGTAGTAGTAATAATGGTAGAAAATTGAAATTATAAGTTATATTAAAACGTTGGATCTTTGTACAATGGACGTTGTTGCAAAAGGTTCAAAAAATTTGCAAAAAGGTTGCAAAAGTTTCCTTGGTATAGAAAACCCATATATTCAAATATGGATTTTTTTTCGAGGGAGACTAAAGGCTTTTTAAGTCTCATTTGAGTTTCAAGGTAGCCTCAAAGACGGTGCCTGCATATGAATTTTGAAACAAACTTTCTTATTAACTTGTTATGTGAATTTAACGACTTGCAGTCAAATATTCATTAAGAATAAGTAAAATTTACTTACTCTGTAGGCCGAGCGCTTTCGAATCTTTGAGATCCGTTTTCAGAGGCCCCTGAAAAATTCGAAAGCGCTAGGCCTACAGAGTAAGTAAATTTTACTTATTGTTAATGAATATTTGACTGCAAGTCGTTAAATTCACATAACAAGTTGATATTAACAACGCAGTTCGTCATGGAACAATAAATCCAGGAAACTTTCTGACTTCTTTGGAACAAAATTTTCTATTTATTTTTTCATTTTTTCTACATATTTATATTATTATTGTATTTCTTATGTTCCTTTATTGTATCTTATTTTAATTTGTTTTATTGTTTTTTCAGTGCCTTTACCCGGAGTTGGCGGCGGCGGTAGCAAGGAAGATGTTGGTGCGGGGGCAGTGGTGAGCGACGACTACTTCATCAAGTGTCCGCAATGCGGCGCTGGCTACGCGGGGTTCCAGGCGCTCAAAGAGCACGTGGAGACGAGCCACGGGGGCGGAGCCCTCTCATGTCTACAGTGCACGGCTACATTTCCCACAAGGGACCTGCTCGACAAGCATGAACTGCTGCATTCGCCCAATGCTCAAGTGGTAAGACCATAATTATTCTAGTACCTAATTATTAAAAATAATTAAATAAGTGTAAATATAAAAAATATGAATAATACCACTGATTGACTCTCTCAGTAGGTAGAACGCCCCCGGAAATATAGAGTTTTCTGCCCTCCCCCCCCCCCCCCCTAGTTATAAAATGCGCAATTTAAGTGAAGCAGGCTCTTCCTTATAGCACATCCATGGGAAGTGATAGCCGTGAGCCGTAGCAGGTATCTGTTCAATCAGATAGAGATAAGCTGCGTTCTCCTGGGTCCACTTTGTAACGGTGAGATTGACAACAAAAAATACACTGTTCTCTGCTGTAAAATCACTTCCCGGTTGTTCGGAACCCACCTAAAACTGTAGGTCCAACTCATCAATCACCATCATCCAACTCATTACCCACGCACAGGTCTTAGACCTATGTGGGCTTCATCCTCAAAAATGTCGTGCAAATAATTTCAATAAGTATTTAAAATAATAATCATAAAAAAGCTCTTGTACTGTTTTTTACATAAATATCAACTTTTTATTGTAAATTCAACGACTTGCAGTCAATTTTACTTGTGAATAATTAATATTTCTACTCACCTTTGGCCAAACGTTTTCGAGTCTTGAAGACTTATCTTCAAAGATGGAGAAGGCCTTTAAAGATGAGTCTCCATGACTCAAAACCGTTTGGCCAAAATTGAGTAGAAATATTATTCATTCACAAGTAAAATTGACTGCAAGTCGTTGAATTTACAATAAAAAGTTGATATTAACAACGCAGATCGTTATGAAACAAGAAATCTAAGAACATAAATAATGTTTATCTATGACCATGTCATAATGTATACATTACAGTTTCACAATTGATGCCAAAACAGCTGTCTTTTCGAAATGCTTTTTGAAACCCGTTGTATAAAGAGCTCATTATAGTACAGGTTCTACATTATAACACGTTTTCTGGACCAATCAGAAGCATTTTTGATGGAATCAGTATCGTAATTCAATATTGTGAAACTATCAGCTGATTTGATCAAACTGCTACACCAGCTGCTTTAACCTAACAATCTACTATAACTTCTCGTATTTGAGATGAGAGGTTAGGTATCTCTGACAGTCACAGGTAAAATTAAATTGATTTAATTAAATGTATACTAGTGGTCGTAGATAAAATAGTGTATGCAACGATTTTATTTGGCTATTAAAGCACTCGTGAGATATTTATAACTTACATCTAACTCGTGCCTTAATAAGGGTCAAAATAAAATCGTTGCATAAACTACTATTGTAAATGCTTTTCTTGTGTCTTTCATCTGCGATAGCATACCCAGGTAGTTTGGCTCATCAGTAATTCCAGGAATAATTAAAGAAATTACATCGTTATGACTAAATGGATACAGGATACAGTATAAGAAAATTGAACATTTCGATGAATATTTATCTGAAACATTAATTTATTTTAATAATAATCATAATAATAATAATAATAATAATAATAATAATAATAATAATAATAATAATAATAATAATAATAATTAATAATAAATAAATAATAATAATAATAATAAGCGTATAGCTTTTATTGATTGGGAGACCCATACGGGTACTTCCAACTCACCGTTTGAGCCCTAATACAGGCAACATGGTGAACTTTACTATTTTAGGTAGGTTCCGAACCAGCGGGTGAGTGTCTTGAGTGTTTTAGTTTCAGACATTGAAAACAAAACCAGTTAATTTTTTCTTGAGAACCGCGTTGGTGAGTACCAAGTTTTTCTTCCAACATTTTTACCCGGAAAAAGGCTAAAAATTATCAATTTTTTAGACTGTATCAATTTACCCCTCTCCAAAGGGCCCGAAGACCGTTTTAGTCTGTTATCATCGCCACTTACTTGTTGTTTTTATGACATTTTTCTATCTTTGTTTCTAAATTCTTTAGTTTTACCTAAACGAACATAACATCGTTGTCCCATTTTTGGAACAAAATTCCCCAAGTGACACTTTCCAAAGTTATAGGCTGTGCTTTCGACATCTGAAAGGTGCTAAGAAATGCATGTGGTGCGTCTTCCAATTCCGAAAGAGTTCAGAAACCACCGACAAGGATAAATCTTCTGTCAGTTTCGAAATGAGGAGACCAAAAAAAAGAAGAACAGAAGACATAAAAAGCAAACCAATGACGGGTAGAAGATGATGATGAAGGATGAGGAGGAGGGGGAGAAAACAGATTAATGTTTCTTGATTATTTTGTTCTGTCCTCTTTTATTAGTTATGGAATCTGTCTCACTTTATCCTTCTATGGGACAGATCCGGCTAGTAAAACGAAATAGAAGATCTCTCTGTGTATGCAATGTTGACCTCACCCATCGTTGGTTTTAATACCTTCAACCTTTTTAGTTTCTTCACCTCTAAGCTCGTATCTCTCACATTTTTTCTTTCTCTCTCTCGCTCTCTCTCTCTATTCTTTTTATTTTTATTCTTTTTTCTTTTTCTTCTTCTCGCTCAGTCCCGTTCCTCACCAGCTCTAGAACACTGTCGAATAAAGAGCTCACAGTTCTTGAACCACACGCCCATAATTTTGTATTTCTGATTTTGAAACTAGTTTCATTTCTTCCTAATTGAAGTCTCTCAGAAGTCGAGATGGACAGGATGTAAAGTCTCATGAATATTTCGGATGATAACAATGTTGGCTTTATGAATGTGATTGGATGTGTGTCGTAGAAAAATTTAATGTACAGTTCAATTTATTAACCAGCGGCTATCTGATTGAGTTCCGTGTTCTAAAAAGAGAACATTGAAAAATACTGTAGTAGGCCTATATTTTTTATTTAATTTTTTTATACTTTTTTTGAGATAGACTGGTCTAGACTGCTATTGGTTTTCGTGCAAGTCCTATTTGTGGAAGTGGACTGCAAAAATTATGATGATAGATTAATACCTTAATTAGTAGAAAAAACTTGAGATATTAGGCCTGTACCGTATTTCTCAGAACTTTTCCATATTTTTTCTTCTTTTTTTCTTCTTTTTCTACTTATTTTTCTTCTTCTCACTTCTAGGGGAAGTGATAGCCGTTAGCCGTAGCAGGTATCTGTTCAATCAGATTAGATAAGCAGCGCTCTCATGGGCTCTTTTTGTAAGATTAGATTGGCCAGCAAAAAAGACTGTTGTCTGCTGTAAAACCACTTCACGGTGGCTCGGAATCCACCTAAAGCTGTAAGTCCAACTCATCAATCACCATTACCCTTGCACAGGTCTCAGACCTATGTAGACTTCATCCTAAAAAAGTATTTTTCTTCCTCTCCTTCACATTCCATTCCTTCCTTTTCTCCTTCAATCTCTTATTTCCAGCGTTTGAGTTTCGTCGAAAAATAACAGCAAGTAGCTGTTTATTATATAGGATGTAAGGCGTAGGCTAATTCAAAATTCAGTGACTATATCCACTATATTTTTTTTTATTAGCTATGATTATTTCCACAATAAAAGATTTATTCATTATCTTGTTACTTATTCATTATTCTCATGACATACATTGTTTATTCTTTATGAACTATATAATATGCCATTCCATACCACTTTATTAAACCTTCTTACTAAAAACTACAGCTAAAGTTGTAGTAAAACTAAAGTTTACAGAAAACTAAATAATATGATTTGAATGGATATGTTGAGTAAAAATATTCCATTATTATTAATAATTATGTAGTAAAAAATAATTGTAATCTGCGATGTTTTCCTTGATCATACTTGATCAACAATCTAATATCAAAACTACTACTGTTTTTGTATTTAAATTATGATTTCACTCACATAAAATGGAGTAGTGCATTTTGCTTCTGAGGAGAGGCTGATGAAGCTTCTTCTTATGAGCGAAATGCATTCCCTCAGTTTGAGTGCGTTATTCATAATTTGAATAGACCTATGTCCGGTTTCTGAGTTGTTCATTAACTTAATGGACCATTAACTCAATGCTGGAGCTATAGGTTAATGATCCATTAAAGTTAATGAACAACTCAAGAAACCGGGCAATACAGTGCCAGTTTCGGCATTAGATTGTAATAATCGGTTAAAAACCTACTTATACACACATTTCTCTGCAGTACTAAGTTAAAATATCTTTATACCAATCATATCTACCAAATCTAAACTTTTTTATACTCCCCCACCTACGATTAACGCACCCACAGGAACAGAAAAAATACCTCTATACCAATCAGTCCTTATACCAATACCAATTAATTTACCTTATACCAATTAAGCTTGCTAATTACTAATAATTTTATTAATAATAGTCTAATGCCCGGTTTCTGAGTTGTTCATTAAGTTTAATGGATCATCAACCCATTGCTCCAGCTGTGAGTTAATGATCCACTAAACTTAATGAACAACTCAGAAACCGGGCATAAGGTTCTTCTTAGAAAAGAAATGCTCTCCTGTAGTTTGAGCTATTAATCATTTAAATAGAAATACAGTGCCAGTTTGGATATTATATTGTAATAATTGGTTAAAGAACCTACTCCTATACATATCAATCTATAGTAGGCCTACTACGTTAAATATATTTCTACCAATCATATTTTCTTTACCTATACTCTTCCTGACACTCCCACACCTATACACACCCACAGGAAGAGAGAAAAAAGGGAAAACTTTGACCTCTACCAGAGAACGTGAACGTACACGCTACAGCCAGAAAGAGCGAGCATCATGGGCCGTGAGACTCTTGAAGAGTTGACAGGAGCTGCACTAAGAAACCTGGGATTAGGTCCTCTGGGATTCTCTATCAGGGCATCTATTGCTTCCTGTGGGTGGGGGGGGGGAAAGGTAGGGTAGGGGAAAGGGGAAACCGATACCAAGCCACGGATAATAACCAACACACCCACTAGGAGCATCATCAAAACAGCATCGTGGTGAAACGCCTATCTGCGAGATACGATTAGGCCTCTGGCGGCGGATATTGATGACCAACCTTCACCATGCCTCCTCACTATATACCCTACTGGTATATAGATATATAGGTATTTAGATAGTGAGTAAACTACCGGTATATATAGGTATATATAATATACTTCAGTGAGCTCTTGCACCAGCCCTGCTCAGCTGGGACCGGCATTGCCTTACAAAGTAAAGCCTTCATCCTTCAACGTTTCTTCATTTCTACCTCCTCCCACCGACTGGTCTTTTTTTTCACCTTCTTCTTCCTCTTTTCTTCTCTTTTTTCTTCTTCTTTGACTTCTTCTGTCTCTTCTTAATCATAACCACCATCGGAACTCACCAATCGTAACGGGAACGTTGCTTGAAAATCAACAGATTACTGGGCTATGAAATTCCAGTGAACTAGATATTTTCTCAATTTTCTTCTCTGTGGTAGGTAAAATCACTACTTTCTGTTGATTCGGAACCCACCTAAAATATTGTAGGTCAAATTCATCAATCATCATTATCCAAATCATTACCCACAGGTCTCAGACGTTGGCTTCAAAAAAAAGAAGAAATTACTAGCATGTTATCAGATCTCATGAGGATTGAAAAAGGATAGAGGATCCGGTATTGGAAAAGTAATACGGTAGTTCTGGGATTGTAAATATTTCAAAATTCTTGATAATTTGAAACAAATTTGAATTGCATTCTTTTAATATTGCAGTTAAAACTTTACTTAATGTTTTACTGTTATCGAATTTCTTTATATGGAAGTCTCCAGTACAAAGAACAACTAGCCTGATAATTTGAAAATTATTAACATTTGTTTAATAATTGTTTAAATTATTTGTGAATCCAGCATGATCCTAATTTAAATAATTCCTTAACCGTTAAATAATCAAGAAACTATTGAACCAAAATGAATATATTAATATATATAGATCGATATAGATAAATAGATATAATGTACCAATATGAGCCCAATGTACCCTTTACATATACCCATCACAACCTGCTGTGAAAAATAGAATTTCTCTAATAATAGAATAAAGACCTCTAGAATTGACTAGAAAATTCTATCATCGCGTCTTCGTAAAACTTTTGAATAATTACACAGTTTTCAATACAGTTTACAGTTTCAAATATGTTATAGTTTATAATGAATAATAAGACTTGAAGTTGTCATAACCACATTTATAGAAAACCGTGAGATACTAGTTACGGTTGTTTCACCATTATCAATCTCAATCAAACTAAACTAAAGTACAGATTAGCTTAATATTATACTCAACACAGAATGATACTATAGGTTATAGTGTTTATAGGCTAAACTTTTCGTGAGCGCGAGGTCTATTCAAGGCCGCACTAAATTAAGTATGTAGTTTAGTACGTTATGTAGTGTAGCCTTGGTCTACTGTTCACAATACTTCTTACACTAGTTGACTATGTCTGCTTCTAATTAATCAATCTTTATTTATTTTATTTATTCATAAACACACAAATACATTTTATTTAAAAGATATTTAAATAGAATCTCTACTCAAGAAACTGTTATATAAGGTTTTTTCTCAATTATGATACCTACTACTATGTGTTGGGGTAAAATCAAATAAAAATTAAAATCTTTCTCGCCCAGACAATATTATTCCTGTACTTAACACTGTTTTGACTTGAATCCCTTTCACGCTCTGCAGCATTGCATAGTACCGCATAAGGCAAGCAACTCTCTCTAAACTTATTGGTGCAGCTTTCTATAGGCTGCAGATCTCTACCAATGTTGCAGATATCGTGTTGATTTTTTGGAATCAGTGGTCTGCAATGAAGTCGCGTGCACGGTCCAAGTCTAATGCATGGCATTAAAACACGGCAAACACTGTTCGCACATGATAAATAAAACGCTACAAACAAACTGCATCGGAATTTGTACGATTTTGTGAAATCGGAAAAGAGGGCTGAACGAAACCCTCAATGTTTTATAAATGCACACAAAAGTTTCTGTTTGATCAGTGTTTACAGGATGCACCAGAAGGGGAAAAAGGACCTGGGCAAAAGTTCCGCTATGCGGGATGGACCCATGTTGCGGGTATGGTCACCCTTTTTTGAAAAGTGTAAAAAAGTGGTTTGATGACTGTCGAATTTTTGGGAATCATTGGGGGTCGCTTGTTTACAGGTTGTGAACAGCTGGTGTACGGGAAAATTGTACAATTTAGGCTCAATAATTCAATTAGTAGCAATTTATTTTCATTTATTTGATCATACATTTATTTGATCATACAGACATAATCATGTAAAAACAAAAATACTAAAATACAATTTAAAAAAATGTCAAAAGTAAAATTCTTGAACCTTTAAAAAAAGTCTTAGTATGTGTTTGGAGTTGAAGCTACCAGCTCTGGTACTCATAATGCCTTATGGGCTAGCCCAAGTGGTAGCCCAATCCAATTTGCCAAAAATCTGTAAAAATCGTTGAAAAATCTATCTAAAATTGCTTGATTCATTTGCAATTCAATTTCAATTTTATTCATGTATCAAACATAACAACATAGGCCTACACTTTAGAATCTGCATAGACTATATCGTCTGTGAGCGGGAGCAGTTCTTACAGTTGTGTAACTAGATGAAAGATATTAGTGATACAACACATCAACATTGATTATATGAAAATTCATAACTCTAAAGATTCGTTAGGCTGAATGATCTCGACCACGTTACTAAAATATTTATCACTCCCCAGAACATCCGGCATCGCATTGCTTCATTGACCCACCACAAGACCGCTGTACCGACTAAGGCCAGCACTCGCAATTTAAAAAGTTGACACATTATAGAAAAATAAATAAAACATGATAAATAAAACGCTAAAAACAAACTACATCGGAATTTGTACGATGGGAAATCGGAAAAGAGGGCTGAACGAAACCCTCAATGTTTTATAAATGCACACAAAAGTTCCTTATTATTATTTTAACAAGTTGATATGCTATTTCAATGAAGAATAGCTTATCTGCTCAATATAATAATCAATAAACTCATTTTCCTACAACTGCTCGTAAAGTATTTCTTTACGTACTGAAAACTGATTGTAAAATACCTCTTTACCGCTCAGCGAGCGGTAAAGTCAGCTGACGAACGAAAAAAGTACTTTACCGCTCGCCAGCTGTGTTTGATGGCTTCTCATTGGTGGATCACGGAATCCGTAAAATTATCATAATCTCAACAATTGCGCACGCTAACCAAATCCGCGCACGGTCTGTGATGTTACAAACTAAAAGTTTTTATTGTGTTGGAATCCAGAACTGCAGTTGTAGGAAAAATATTGTATGTAATTCGCGCGTGAAGCTTCTTTATCGCTCTCGCAAAATTACTACGCTCCGCTATGCGTCGCGCAGTAACTGTTTTGGCTCGAGCGATAAAGTCGCGCTCTTAATACATAAATAACTATTTTATATCAATACACGTGTATATTAATACCACGTGCTACGTTTTAGAAAAAATCATGGTCCAAATTTCGCAATGAAAAGCAATACCAGATTTTTTGTTGCCACAACCTCAAACCTATTTCATTAATGTTCAAACTTTTTTTTAAAATAAGTTTCTAGAGAACTCTGCTTGCAAACTATTCTGTATCCCACGTAAACCATTCGTATCCTTCACTCGTAGAACACAATCATTGGAGAGGTTTTCTACAAAAACAATATTCTTTCCAAACGAACGAACAACAGGTCAAAAATGTTTTTTGTCCCACCTTGAATAGAAAAACACAGATGACCATCCATGAGTGGTCCCCCTCATCACCATCCCCCCCCCCCCCAAAAAAAAACAACACAAAAAAAAAGGCATTCCACTGAGGTAAAAAACCTTGGCCGTTGGAGACCTCTCTCTGATTCGAAACTCTTTGTTTGTTGCCAAAGGTAGGTGTGCCCTCAGCCATAGCAAGGCCTCACTGTCTACTGGGTAATATAGTGAGGCCTTGGCCACGCACGCGTGCGTGGAAGCGCGTGCGAGAATCTGGTCTTTTCGTCGTCTACCTGCGCCCTGGCCACCTGTTAACCTTGGAGAAGGCTCCTCCTTACCTCCTCAAGAATTCTTCTTTCATTTCTTCCTCCTCCATCATGTCATCCTTTTCCTTCCCCACCATCACCAGATTCCTTCTTTCTTCCTCAGCTCATCGCGTTCTTCGCAAACCATGCCGCACCTTTCCAAACTCCGGCCATCCGTTTCCCCCTCTTCTTCTTGTTTCATCCTCTTTCATCCTGTTCATCCTCCTGTAGTTCGTCCTCTTCTACCAGCGTTTCACCTGCTTTAAACAGTGTTGCCAAACTTCTAAACTGGTTCACCAACAGTCAAATAATGGGGAATTCGTTTTACATGGCGTATGGATTTCATTCAATTTATCTTAGGAAGTGATTTTACAGCAGAGAACAGCGTCTTTTTTGCTGGCCAATCTAATCGGCCACCGTTACAAACAGGACCCACGAGAACGTCCTTAGGTCTCATCTCACCTTAACTCATCTTTTCCTTCTCTGGCTCCCCTATTCTTCACCAATTCTCGTTTTTCCCTCTTCTTCTTCTTTCCCTTCTTCCTTTTCGGAGATCATCTTAATATTTTATATCAATATCAATTGTGGTGTTCACGTGATTGTGATTTTCAGTCGCAACCGATCAAGACTCAATGCTTCAATAACTTTATGTTATAAGTTTATTATCACTTACCCGGTGGTTCGGAACTCACCTAAAATAGCACGTTTACCATGTTCCTTATAACATTGGGAAGTCCATCCTCCAATAATGGGAAGTGATAGCCGCGAGCCGTAGCAGGTATCTGTTCAATCACATAAGCTGCGTTCTCGTGGATCCTGTTTGTAACGGTGGCCGATTAGATTGACCAGCAAAAAGGACGCTGTTCTCTGCTGTAAAATCACTTCCCGGTGGTTCGGAACCCACCTAAAAATATAGGTCCAACTCATCAATCACCATCATCGAACTCATTACCAACGCACAGGTCTCAGACCTATGTGGGCTTCATCCTCCAAAAAAAACATGGCTCAAACGGTGAGGTGGAACTACCCGTAAGGGTCTCTTCACCATTTTAAAAGCCATACGCTTATTATTATTATTATCATTATGTTTTATATTGTAAGCTTTATTATCACTTACCCGGTGGTTTGCAACCCACCTAAAATAGTAGGTACCATTTTTCTTATAACATGGCTCAAACGGTGAGGTGGAACTACCCGTAAGGGTCTCTTCACCATTTTAAAAGCCGTACGATTATTATTATTATTATTATCATGTTTTAAGTTTTATTATCACTTACCCGTTGGTTCGGAACCCACCTATAATAGTAGGTTCACCGTGTTCCCCATAATATGGCTCAAACGGCGAGGTGAAACTTACCCATAAGGGTCTCTTCACCATTAAAAGCTATACGCTTATTTTTATTATTATTTCCTCAATTACCTAAGAATATTGTTCTACTAATTCAAAGTAAGAAATAAACAGCTGCAGCCTGCAGGCCGTCGTTAATGCGGTTTCAGTCCAGTTGAATGACCGAATAAGTTCACATGACTATTTAGATGGCAGCTTTTGAAACAGAATAGTCGTGGCTATCACTAGAGAGAGAGAGTGTGTCCAAACAAACCCTTTTACAACACATATGAGAAAATGTCCATTCAAGTCCTAGCAATGTACACTATCTTGTGCACAGTAATTACTGGACGAAATTAGCTCGTCGCCTATTTCTGAATAGAGATGGGTGAAAAAATTAATAGGCCTAATAAGACGGAGTGCGTTACCATTTCTATGTGGATGGAATAATTTGTTAGAGTTGTCTTTTAAAAGTTTCATGCAGATGACCCGTATGTTAATCGGGCTAATTAAATCCAAGTGCTCTTATTGCAGTGGGAAACAATTTTAATGCGAACACCAGACATGAGAAGACTGAACGATGAACCTTTCTTTCTCAATTCTCACTCTTTTTCTCTTTCTTACTCAACCCAGAAATTCTCACATCTTTTTTCTTCTCTTTACCTTGTTTCTACGACACATCTTTTCGTACTTTTTCTTCTTCATTCTTCTCCTGCATTATCCTCCTTATTCGCCTTCTTTTTCTATTCCTTTTCTATTTCTCGATTTATTCTCACATCTTCTTTCTTCTCTTCATTTTGTTTACTTTACTACATCCTATTCTTTCGTACTTCTGCTTTTAATCAGTCTTCTCCTTTTCCTTTGAATTATCCTCCTCATTCTACTTCTTCTCACGTCTTCTTTCTTCTCTTCACCTTGTTTTCTCTCCTATATCTTATATTTATCTTCCTTTTCTCCTCCATTTCATCATCCATCTCGTATTCCTACAAATCCTCCTCCTTATTTGCTTACTCTTTCTATTTCTTCTTCAATCTTCTTTCTTCTCTTTTCCTTGTCCACTCCATTACATCTGATTTCTTCTCCTAATCCTCCTCCATCATTCCTTATAATCCTTCTCTTATTATTTCTCATTCTACATCACACATACTTCTTTTTAATCTCTACTGTTCATTCCACAATATTTTCGTCATCTGAATCTGAATCTTATTGTATTTTTTATCAATTTGATTTAATTTTTATTTTCTTGTTCTTTCCTTTCTTCCTCTTCAACTTATTTTTTCCTCCTCTTTTTTCTTATTCCGTTCTCTGTTCAGCTCTTCTTTTTCTTCTTGTTCGCCGTCTTCTTCACTTTTCATCGTTCATTTCTTCTCCTCCTTCTCCTTCTTCCTCCTCCTCTTCTTCTTCTTCTTCTTCTTGTTCCCCCTTTGTTCAGTGTGTTTCATCGTTCAGTTTTGTAGATGTAGCAAAGAGTACCGAGTAGAAGACTAGTTTCATATGCCTCTGCAATTAACTAGCCAATGAAAAGTACATTTTTTGAGTAGCGCAATATGGTGTTGTGATGTTTGGCGTCAGAGAAGAGAGAGAGAGGGTGTGAGGGTGTGGAGGGAGTGAGTGTCTGTAATTAAGAGTGGGAAAGAGTGAATACTCTTCTTGCTCTATCAAAGCACTTGTACGTATATGAAAAGTGTAAGGCAGGAGCGGCCCAATGAGAGCGAAGAACACTCGTGGCCTGTAGAGTCGTAGTAGTTGTCTTCATACTCCTTGACTTTACAAACGCGTTTGACACTTTCCCACGACTTGGAGCATTGGCTCGGTGAAGCAGCAGCTGTTTATTAGGTGATGTCACATCGCAGGTCATGCTTTTATTAATCTGTAACTGGTTGCTTGTTTTATGCATAGATGTACGCACAGTAGTGATAGAGTAATGGAGGAGTAGCGCACGGTTCACTTCTGGGTCCCTTGCCGTCTTGCCTATATAATCGTAGCCCGCTTCGTTATTAAGGTTAACACGACTAAGACCTTTTCATTCTCTATGTTTATTTATGTCTGTGTGTATGTATGTGTGAGTCTGTGTATGTGTGTGTTTGATAGAACAACAACAGAGGTCTTCTTCATTGCTAGCAGCGACGAGTTCTTCACCCCTGAACTTTTCAATAAGAAACTGTGTAGACAGAACAGTTGAAGGCAGATACGAATAAATAATAACCTGACGAGCGTCTGTTGTTGGCGCGGCACATGAGTTTGTAGTTAATTGAAAACGACTACGGCTACAAACATGGCGTCCTCACCATTTAATTGATAAGACCCACTTGAAACAAGCGAACGCTTTGTGCTGCGACAATTGAGAATTGAACGATTCAATCTATTCTATAGGAAGATGGGAATGGCGGTTCATCTACCTCTGAATATTTCTATTTGGATCAATAATTTTTTAAATCTATTTTTAAAGATGATTTGATCAATAGGAATCTCTCACTTTTATTTGATCATTATAAGTAGATAATTGAATTAAGCAGCAACCTCAACAATATTCTTCAATTTTTCTTTTAAAATGAACCAGCTGTACAATGATTATGGCGATTACAATGGCTGTACAATGGCGATTTTAATTAGCCAAAACTAACGTAGATCCTACAGTGATGATCTGTTTTACATCATAATTATTTTTGTATTCTACCCCCAAACTCCAAAATCAATAGTGATCACACTTGGGCTACTAGAAAGGTATATACTAAGATTAAAAAGTCTATACTTTTTTTTCAAGAGCTAGAGCATGGACAGACAACGACACGATTTCAATGAGGCCCTGTCGGGTCTTAAATAAAGTTAATTTCAATTTCATACATGGAATTGAAACTCGAATTTTAAAATTTAAACCTAGAAATTTCCAATAAGATAAGACAAAAGATCTACTGTCTGTTACGAAAAATGTATAATACAGTACTTTAGACGTTTTAATTAATAACTCGGTTATCCATTTTTCAAGTTAGCTTGAGTCTACTAAATTTTTCTCAGAGAGTTGAACTTTTGGAGAAGTGGAGATCATAAATGAGGAAGATGTGAGAGAGAACTGGCTAGAGGTGGAAGAGGTGATGATGATAAGTGTATAACGATGATTATTATTCAAGGACGTCCAGAGGGGTGGTGTGGCGTTGAGAGGCCTCTCCAAGGAGAGAGAGAGTAGAAAAAGAAGGGCGAAAAAATGACACGACCGCCATCTTTCTTGATAACCTTCCGACTCCCAGTGGGACCGAAGATTTAGTGGGCCTCCTAGCTGGCTGCCAAATAAATGATCTCGGAAAGGCCTTCTACTGTACGCACTTTATACACAAGAAGCGCCATATGGGAGCTTTAGCACATTCCCCCGAGGGACTCCCTTTCCACAGTAGAGTGAGTGAAGCACCTGGCCCACCCCGGGGCCAGTTGTTAAGGGTGGGGTGGTAGGAGAAGGGGTTGGTTGTGTAGGTGAAGGGGTAGGTCGGGATGCGCCCCCTAACCCTGTTAGCGATTCGCCCCTTTGGCGACTCATGTCAGGGACGAAATTGAACAGAACGCTCGTGTGGGTTCTAAGTACTGGTGGGTTCTAAGTACTGTGCAGTTCGGAGAAACGATCAGATTACAATCTGCTCTAATAAAGCGACGGCCCTTGATCACTGTACGATGCTGATACCTGTCAAAAGAAGATTTTTAGAAAAAATAGGACTAAATATATATTTAGTAGAATCTAAAAGAACTAGAAATAGATATAATAGAACTAAAATTTTGCTTTTCAAAAACTAATAATAATTATTCTAGAAAAAATATAACTAATGAGTTAATAGAATCTAGTACAACTTGAAATAGATCTAATAGAACTAAAAGTAGGTCTGTCAATAGCTAATAATTCTAGATAAAAAAACAGAATTGAAGATTAATAAAGCTAAAAAAATATGTGGTAGAGTTATTCCTGTACTCCTTGTACGAGTTTACTCATTAGGTTCAATTTATGGATTCAAATTGGTGATGTATACGTGCTTTGTGAATGAATGTTTTGTATAAGTGTTACACTATTCATTGAACTTGTACATTTTTTATGAATAAAGATGACTCAATAAAATACAATACTACCTTTTAAAACTATTAGATTTTTAAATAATTTTAATAGTTTTCAGCAAATTTTCAAGGAAATTGGAAAAGTTGAATTTTTCTTCAACTTACAACCTTATCATTTGTTGTTTCAGGATTAAACATGTTGAGGTTGCATTTTTCCATACAGATCATTAATTTAATTACTGATTTCGAAATTTTAGTCACTTTGGCAACGAGTTTTGCTTTTTAGTCTTTGGTAGGCTAAATTCTACTCATTTTATTTGGACCATAACTGCTAATTGATGATACTTTTTACAATTTTATCAAGCATTTACTCTCTAGAGCCCCTCACCCTTACTTTACCACCTTGAAATTTGCATTAAAAATTCAAACTATCAATGGCGGTTTCGTTCTAAACTGGAAAGTGTACGATAGTTTCGAGTTGAGAGTGTCTGCCCTGCAACTAGCTATCTGTATTTTATATTTCTGACCAAGAGACATCGAGCAATATACAAAGTTTTATTGCGTCCAATAAAACCTGAAGTCACGTTTTTGATGTAGCTAGCCCGTCGTCTGTCCATGTCGTACGAAAAGTAAACATCAAAGTAAATCCCAACTGTTTAGACGATTTTCGAAATTCTCTCTTCACTCTCCCACTCAGTCTCTCTCACTTACTCTCTCTCTCTCTCTTTCTCTATCTGTTTCTCTTTCTCCGTGTTTTAATTGCTTAGGTGTCATTCAGTGTTTTCTGTTTCTCGGCGAAGCCAAATGGAAAGCTTAATGGCTGGAGGATGGGAGCAGGTGGGGGATTGACAGAGAAAGAAGGAGTGCGGTAGAGGGAAATGTAGATAGAGGTCACGAAAGAAGAAAAAGATGGTGGAAGGATAAAATAAGATGGAAGAAGAAGCAAAGGTTGAAAAAGAAGAAGAAGGTGCATGAAGGCAGGAGAAGAAGAAGAAGGTGAAGGCAGGAGGAGAAGAAGAAGAAGGTTGAAGCAGGAGAAGAGAAAGAAGAAGGGAGAAGAAGATGAAGAACAAAATAACGAAGTGAAAGAAGAAGGTGGAGAAGACAAGATAAGAAGAAGAAGCTGAAGAAAGAAGAAGGAGAAGGAGGAGGAGGAGGAGGAGAAGGAGAAGAAGTAGAAGGAGAAGGAGACGGAGAAGGAGAAGAAGGAAAAGAAGAAGAAGAATAAGAAGAAGGAGGAGAAAAAGGAGAAGAAGAAGAAGGAGAAGGAGGAGGAGGAGAAGTAGAAGGAGAAGAAGTAGAAGGAGAAGAAGTAGAAGGAGAAGAAGAAGGAGAAGAAGTAGAAGGAGAAGGAGATGGAGAAGAAGAAGTAGAAGGAGAAGAAGAAGGAGGAGGAGGAGGAGGAGGAGAAGAAAAAGTAGAAGGAGATGGAGATGGAGAAGAAGAAGGAGAAGGAGAAGAAGAAGGAGAAGAAGGAAAAGAAGAAGAAGAAGGAGAAGAAGAAGGATAAGAAGAAAACAGGAGAAAAAGAAGAAGACAGGAGATGACAAGGAAAATAAAGAATAAAAAGAAGAAGGTAAAGACAGGAGGGAGATGGTAGATGATAAAGAAAATAAAGAAGAAGAAGAAGAAGAAAAGAGAATAAATGAAAAAGGAAAAGAAACAGAAAAATGTAAATGAATAAATAGAAGAAAATGGAAAAAACCAAGAAGAAAATGACAGAATTAGGAAAAGAAGACGAAGCCGAAGGAGATTAATTGACAGTAGGAGAATAAGAAGCAGAAAAAGATGAAGAGACAGTTAGAGGGAGACAGTGTGAGAGTGAGAGTGTGTGTGAGAGAGGAGGTGAATGTGAGAGTGGGAGGGAATGAACGAGAGATTTTGGTAATATTTGTGTGTGTGTGTGTGTGTGTGAGAGAGAGAGAGTATGATGTACATAATATCCTACTGGAATTTATTAGTATTTCCAATAGTGAGAAACCAATGAAAGTAGACCGTTTTAATTTACTCGAAACTTTTATTACTCTCCCCGTGTTGGCCGGTTTCCGATAGTAAAACTCATTGAACTGAACTAAAATAGCCGAATTTAAGTAACCCAAGTCATAAGCGTAACAAACCGATACATTATTATTTATGACAGTTGAACGTTAATCTGTATCGACGGCAAACGCAAAACGCGTTACATGGTTTCTAGTCTAGACTGCTTCAACGTTTTTAAATGTAGGAAAATACTAATAAAACAATGATTTGTGTCTAACCTAAGTAATTGCGCTTTTTAATAGTCCAGGCTTTCCGGTCAGTAGATCGATTCTCGTTTAAAAAAAGGCTAGACGAATTTCAGCATACATCTTTCCTTTTTCTCCTCTTCAAAGTGTTGTTCTGTCTTTATTTATTGCTTTATATTATTTTTTATTATGCTTTATATTATTTTTTATATGCTTTATATTATTTTTTATTTTTTTATAATGCTTTATAGTATTTTTTAATTTTTTATTATGCTTTATATTACTTTTTCATATTTTTTATTATGCTTTATATTATTTTTTATATTTTTTATTATGCTTTATATTATTTTTATATTTTTTATTATGCTTTATATTATTTTTATATTTTTATTATGCTTTATATTATTTTTTATATTTTTAATATGCTTTATATTATTTTTTATATTTTATATTATGCTATAATATTATTTGTTATATTTTTTATTATGCTTTATATCATTTTTCATATTTTTATTATGCTTTATAGTATTTTTTATATTTATTATTATGATTTATATTATTTTTATATTTTTTATGCTTCATATTATTTTTTATATTTTTTATTATGCTTTATATTATTTTTTATATTTTTTATTATGCTAAATATTATTTGTTATATTTTTTATTATGCTTTATATCATTTTTCATATTTTTAATATGCTTTATATTATTTTTTATAATGCTATATATTATTTGTTATATTTTTTATTATGCTTTATAAATCATTTATCATATTTTTATTATGCTTTATATTATTTTTTATATTTATTATTATGCTTTATATTATTTTTTATATGCTTTGAATTATTTTTTAATTTTTTATTATGCTTTATAATATGTTTTAATTTGTTATTATGTTTATTTTTTATTATGCTTTATATTAATTTTTTATTATGCTTCATATTATTTTTATATTTTTTATTATGCTTTATATTATTTTTATATTTTTATTATGCTTTATATTATTTTTTATATTTCTTATTATGCTATATATTATTTGTTATATTTTTTATTATGCTTTATATCATTTTTCATATTTTTATTATGCTTTATAGTATTTTTTATATTTATTATTATGCTTTATATTATTTTTATAATTTTTTATGCTTCATATTATTTTTTAATTTTTTTATTATGCTTTAAATTATTTGTTATATTTTATATTATGCTTTATATTATGTGTGTCAGTCTCACAACTTTCTCAAAAACGGTAATATTATTTGGAGCACCAAACTTTGCACAAAGCTTTGAACTCTAATCTCGTTTCAGTGCACCTCAAAGCCCGATTTATTATTTTTTTTACATTTTTCAAAATTAATCTTCAATACTCCACTCCAATGTTGTTGTCCATTTAGTCGTAAACCGTATTCATAAAATTATTTTTCATTTGTAACTTTAATTCAGCTTTTAGTAGCATTATTATCTTATGATGCTCTAGTAGTTCAGTGGAAAAAGCTTGCTTTTCTCGGGTTGTTCAAATCTTTAAACGGTCAAATTCTTTTGTTCACAAAGTCAACTCTTTCAAATAAGTATCCAATTCTTAAAACAAATAACAAATTTGGTTGAAATTATTCAATTTACATCAATTCTCCCTCATAGTATGATTTGAATTTTGTTATATAAGAGAAACTATTCCTTTTCAATCTAATCAGCAGAATAACAAATCTGTTTTTTTTTTCACTAATAAATATTTTTGTAAATCATCTCAATTCAATGTTGTTCGGGCTTGAATGGGGATTTTAGGAAATTAATTCTCCCTAATAATATTATATATATCAAAAATAATAATTGGATACTTTAGCAAATATTATACCTATGATTTTGTTGCAATGCACGGGTTCAGAATTTTGAAGGGCCAACAACTACTATTAATTTGGCCACAATTCTTTCGTAAGCCACACATAAATTCCATTTCAAAATAATTATTCACAAAATTAATATTGAGTAGCCTACTAAATAAATCATTTTTCAAATATGAATGCTAATGTTATTAGAACCACCTCATAAAGATTGTTTCCATTTCAATGCTCGGTAGAATCGTGGCAAAAAGAATTCCATTTCAAAAAATCCTCCTTAGAATTTCATACAGAATTTTCCCTTTCTAAAGCTAAAATAAGATATGAACCAATACTAATTCTCTGATATTGATAGAATTCCAAAAAGAAACTTCTAAAAAGTAAAAATTCTTTGTGATCAGTGTCGTAAGACATATAATTTATCACAGCAATTAGACCTATTCTCGGAAAAATTTCACTGTTCAATCTGAAAATTTACCATAAATTTACCATTACACCATTTAGAGCTGCTATTTTCGGACAAATTCCGCTATGCAATCTGAAAGTTTACCATAAATTCCGAGAGGAAGCCTACGTTTTAACGATGTTCTTTGAATAGAGTGGCAAATTTTATTGATAGCCGTTTATTAGTGACATCGATTTTAATGTGCAACACTTCTCTGTGAACAATGTAGATTGACACAATGTTCTATTCTGTGTTTTCCTTGTTACTTGTTGTTGTTTTTGAAGTTGGACAACATTGTTTCAAGCTCCAGCGCTTTGTTTTCACATTTGTCAGTGTTATGGATGCCAGGCAGCGTTACGGTAGATTAGAATTTGACCGAGGGCGAGTAAAAATTTCTATTTTCAAAAAGCAGTGTGCAGTTTTCAGGGAAGTTGACAAAATTATCGACAGCGAATGACGAATAATGGCGCTCGCAGCGGCTGAAATTAGAACTACGTCTATGTTGGAGCTAGAAGCAGGACACTTTAAATAGAAATAATAATGTGTTCCGTTCTTACGAATTATGATTATTTTTGTTGTACGTCCGACTGCGTGTTGGAACTGCAATTATTATTAGATGTTGCAAGAGTTTGTGGTGAGATGTTTCTGCAATTAGTTGTTGTGCATGAGACTGCTTTGAGATGTTTCTGAAATTAGTTGTTGAAAGACTTTGTTGTGAGATGTTTCTGCAATTAGATGATTTGTTAAACTAGTCTAATGTTTGACATTTCAGGAGCTACTCATAGATTCTGAAAACGGAACGAATATTGTCTTCGCGTGTTATGTGCTTCTGGAGAATTGCCACATGGCCATGCCATTTCTATAGAATAATGCGTATGACTTTATATGGTACTTTATATATGTACGTACAACACAAATAAAGCGTACGACTTTAATTGGTGGGGAGACCCTCACGGGTGGTTCCACCTCGCCATTTGATACGGGGAACATGGTAGACCTACTTTTTTAGGTGGGCCTCGGACCACCGGGCTAGTGATAAACTAATAATAAAGGCTATAACATTTACTGTATGTTTACTGTTGACATTTTTATTAAATCATTGAAACTGCTCGATAATTTGATAAAGTACTGCACAACATTCATCCTCCTCCTATTCTAATTCCCCCTCCGCCTACCTTTCTAATTCCTCCTAATCCTCTTCTCCACCTCCTTCTCTTCCAAATCCTCCTCCTACACCTGGTCCTTCCGTTCCTCCCTCACCTCCTCCTACTCATCCTCTCCTTCCTCCTCACATCCTCCTTCCACTCCTCCACACCCTACTCCTCTTAGTCCTCCTCCTTCTCCTCCTCCTCTTCCTCCTCCTCCTTCCACTCTTCACACCCTCCTCCATCCACTCCTCTTATTCCTCCTCCTCCTCTTACTCTTCCTCCTTCTCTTCCACCTTCTCCTCTTCCTCTTCCTCCCCCTTTCTTTCATCACACCCTCCTCCAACCACTCCTTCTCCTCCTCCTCCTCCTTCTCTTCCTCCTTCTCCTCTTCCTCCTCCTCCTCCTCTTATTCCTCCTCTTCCTCCTCTTCCTCCTCTTATTCCTCTTCCTCCTCCTCCTCCCCCTCCCCCTTCTTCCTCCTCCTCCTCTTCCTCCTCCTCCTCTTCCAATTCATCTTTTTTTATCCCTCTATCCTCCACAACACCACACCTAACATGTTTCCTTTCCCCTCTTCTCGTCAACAGCTTAAACCCTTCCCCAATTCTCTTCACCCCTCCCTCCCCACCATCTCTGCCGTAACATCTTCTTAGCTTATTGTTCCTTGTTGAATAATAAACGACGTTTTCTTTACTTGCTTCACTGTTCTGCTCTGTAATTACTTTTAGGTAAAATATTATTTATGAATATTCATAAACTAAAAAAGACTTCTTCCTACACTTGAATCTCATTTCTGAAGAGGTGGACTTTTCTTTATCTCCTTCCCCTCCTCTCACTTCACCACCACCACCTCCTCCTATTCCTTCTCCTCCTCCACCTCCTCCTTCTTCTCTTCCTCTCACCCTTCACACAACAAGCCCTTCATTACTTGCTCTTAAATCTTCATCGGCAGTCTTTCATTTCCTCTTCCACTTGTCTCTGTCTCTCTCTCCCTCCTCTCACTCACACTCTACCTAATGTAAAGTAATTTTATCTTATCTCTCTCATTTTCTCTCTCATTCCCTACCTTTTTCTCTCTCTCTCATCTTTGCCTCCCTCGTTATTACATTCCTTCACTTCATTTATAATTTCTTTTTTTCATTTACAGTCTACCATCTTGTATCTAGTTTTTATCTCTTTTCATCTGCTGCTTTGTTCATTCGCATCATCCCATTTTTCTCGCTGCCTTTCTCTCTTATTTTCTTTCATTTTCCCCCCTTCTTTCCCATTTTTTCATCCATCTGTTACAGTTTTTTCTCTTCCCTTTTTCCACCCATCCTTTCCCAATCACCGTTTCAAATTCAAATTCAAATTTTATTTATCAAAAACATTTACAATGAATGGATAATTTAATATTATATACAATGCAACGATAATAATTTCATGCCTCAAGTCTTTTTAAATATAAAAATGTAATTAATAAATCAATATACCCCACTATAATACTATGTGTTGGGGTTTTTCTACTTGACTCCATACTTTCTACGTTTCAAGTCTCGTAAAAAGGGAAATGTGAAAAGGAAATGTGTAATACAGAGAAAGATGCAGAAAAATGAAAACAGAAAGGAACACAATGAAAGAGAACGGAGGAATAGAAGTGAAAAAAGAAGGAGGATACAATGTATGTTTTCATACAACTGCTCGTAAAGTCGTTCTTTACGTACTGAAAACTAATTGTAAAATACCTATTTACTGCTCCACAAGCGGTAAAGTACTTTACGCTCGCCAGCTGTTTTCTTTACGCTTCTGTTTTGATTTTGATGTCTTCTCATTGGTGGATCACGGAATCCGTGAAATTCACATAACCTCAACAATGGCGAACGCTAACCAACTCCGCGCATGGTCTGTGATGTTACAAACTACAAGCTTTTATTGTGTTGGAATCCAGAACTGCAGTTTTAGGAAAAATATTGTATGCAATTCGCGCGTGAAGCTTCTTTATCGCTCTCGCAAAATTACTGCGCTCCGCTACGCGTCGCGCAGTAAATGTTTTGGCTCGAGCGATAAAGTCGCGCTTCACGCTCTCAATACATAAATAACTATTTTCGTATGCTTTATGTGCCATTACATTTACATTATAAGGACGATACAATAATTATTTCCAATTATTTTTAATTTTTCCATCCTTTCCAATTATTATTATACAAGAAAAATGAGCAAAAAAGACAGCCGAAGTAGAAAAACGAAAATGAGAAGAAAGGAAGTATTGTAGGAGGACGAGAAGAGGTGAATAAAAATGTAGGAAAAGAAGAAAAAGGTGATTAATGAAAGTGTGTGACGGAAGACAATAAAGACAAGACGAAAGGTACAGAGAAAGATGATTTGTGACTGGTTTCTTTCCCACACGTCTCAATCGCTGCCACGATGGCGGGTTTGGTGGAAGGGGGGGGGGGGGAGGGTTGACGCTGATGAAGGTAAGACCAAAGAGAAGACGACTTTGAAGAAGTTACAGGATACAAAAAGGCATGCGATGAAGGAAGGCATGAGAGAGAGAGAGAGAGAGAGAGAGAGAGAGAGAGAGGGGAGGATGATGATTATGAGTGAGAGAGTGACAGTGTAAGAAAGTTAGTTGAAGTTTTGGAAGGTGGTGGGGGGAAGGATGTTTATCATTTGGGAACAGGTGTTTTAGCGCTGTGCTCGGTTGATGACGTAACAAGCAGGAGGCACTCTCAACCTCCTGGATTGTGGAGTCGACATCTGGAGTGACTTTTTGTTGACTTTACGTCTTCTACTCCTTCTTCGTCATTTTCTTCTTCTTCACCGTTTTTCTTCTTCTTCTTCTTTTTCACCTAATTCTTCTCTTTCTTCTTCTTTTTCATCTATTCTTCTTTCTTCTTTATCTTTTTCATTTACTTCTTCTGACCTCTTCTTCATTACCGATTTTCTTCTTTTTCATCTAATTCTTCTTTCTTCTTTATCTTTTTCATTTACTTCTTACCTCTTCTTCATTACCGATTTTCTTCCTCTTTTTCATCTAATACTTCTCCTTCTTCATCTTCATCTTCTTTTTCATCTAATTCTTCTCTTACTTTTTCTTCTCCGGTTTTCTTCTTTTTCATCTAATTCTTCTCTTATGTTCGTCATCTCCTTCATCTTCTTCTTCTTTTTCGAACTTCTTCTTCTTTCTCCTGTTCTTCTTCCTATTCTTCTTCTCCAAATTTACCCTTTCTTTTTCATCTTCTTCGATTTTGTTCATTTCTTTTTCTTTTTCTTCTTTTCTTTTTCTTATCTCATCTTCTTCTACCTCTTTCTTGTTCTTTTACTTCTTTTCTTCTCCCATCTTCTTCTTCTTCTTTTCCTGATTCCTCCTTTTTCTCCTGCCTTCTTCTCCATCTTCTGTGTTCTTTTTTACTCCCATCCTATTCTCCTTCTTCTGCTTCTCCTTCTCCATCACCATATTTCCCCCCTCCTCCTTCTCCATCACAATCACCATATTTCCCCCTCCTCCTTCTCCTTCTTCTTCACCATCTCCTGTGTTCTTTTTTTCTCCCATCTTATTCTCCATCTCCTCTTTCTTCTGCTCCTTCTCCATCTTCTCATTTTCCTTCCCTTCTGATTCTGTTTCTCCTTCTCCTTCACCATATTTCCCACCCTCCTCCTCCTCCTCCTCCTTCTCCTGCCTTCTTTTTTTCTCCCATCTTATTCTCCTTATCCTATTTTTCCTTCTCCTTCTCTCTTCTTCTCATCCTCCCCGTCTTTTTCTCCTTCTTCATCGTCGTCGTTTTTTTCTTCTCCTTTCCATCTCCTTCTTCTCCATCTCCTTCCCCTTCTCCTTCCCCTTACTCTTCTTCCTCCTCACTGTTCTTCTTCTTTTTCTTCGTTCTGACGTTCTTGAACAGGATCAGCGATCAGGAACTTCTGTTGCAGCATCCTTTGTCGGGAAGATGTGGCAGGTTGGGCTGGTTGCTGTAATCTACAGGATGGAGGAATTAAGAAGCAGGTCTGATGACTGGTTTTCAGTGTAGCAGTTGTCGGAAGGTTTCGTGGGATAACTTTTGTTTGCATCCATCTTACACTCTTCCCAAGCTTGCCTGCTAGGGAAAGGGGAAAATTTTCACTAAAATTTCAAATGTTTTGGTCTCACAAAATATAGGAGAACGCTAAAAAAGTTGGGAAAACTTCAAATTTAGACTTATTGTGGAAAGTATTTTAACAACTTTCATTAGTACGCGTCCAGGTCCATGACTGAACATGTATACCTAATTTCAACTTTTTCAGCCACTTCATTTTTGAGAACACTAAAAAGAAACGCTTGGAAAACTTTAAACTTGGGTGGGAAAATTTCAACAACCTTCCTTAGTAAGCTTATTAAATTTATTCCAAATTTCAACTATTTTGGCCGAGTAGCTCTTAAGAAAGCTAAAAAAGCGATGGAGATACGTCAATTTTGAGAAAATTTCTAAAAACATAACTTGACATTTTTACCGAAATCAACCGTTTGACCGAGTAGCACTTTTAAGAAAGCTAAAATACTAGAAAAACGACAATTTTGGGCGTATTGTTTTTGAAGATTTTAATGGGAAGTGATAGCCGCGAGCCGTAGCAGGTATCTGTTCAATCAGATAGAGATAAGCTGCACTCTTCGTATAGACCGATTAGATTGGCCAGCAAAAAAGACACTGTTCTCTGCTGTGAAATCACTTCCCGGTGGTTCGGAACACCTAAAACTGTAGGTCCAACTCATCAATCACCATCATCCAACTCATTAGCCACGGACAGGTCTAAGACCCATGTGGGCTTCATCCTTCAAAAAAAGTCGGCTTTTTGCACGCGTTTATGGTCTCGACTGAATGTGTGTACCAAATTTCAAATTTTTTGGCCAAGTGGTTTTCGAGAAATGGTGATGAATAATGTGGTATTTGGCTTCAGTATATTGTATAGGTATAGCTTTGTGTATTTTGTATAAATATGGGTATAGATATATGTATTTTTGTGTCAATAAATTTAATTTTTCAAATTCCTGGATTTCTTGTTCCATATGACGATCTGCGTTGTTAATATTAACTTTTTAGGTGAATTCAACGACTTGCAGTCAATTTTTATTAAGAATAAAAAGCATTTGATTTGGGCTTATTTAGGCTCAATAATTGATTCATCTAGAATGAATGAAGAAAAAAAATCGACTTTCTAGGTGAATTCAACGACTTGCAGTCAATTTTTATTGAGAATGAGACTTATTCTTTATAAAAATTGACTGCAAGTCGGTGAATTCACCTAAAAAGTTAATTTTTACTTCATTCATTCTAGAATCTAGATGAATCAATTATTGAGCCTAAATAAACCCAAATCAAATGCTTTTTCCCTGTCAATTTCGAACGTTTTACTGCATCAAAAAACGAGGTAAACGTGTAACGTTGTTCAGAGCAGGAAATACTGTTTATCTAATTTCTAGTCAGTAGGCATGTTTCCTCCCTTATCACTCACACAGGCTGCCTGTTTCTATTAGAGAGAGACGCCTTTATCTTTTTTCTGTCACATGATCACAATGTAACCAAAGATAAGTTTCTGTTATTTCTATTGTACTGTATATAGTAGAGGTTACTGTAATTATGTTTGGTATCAGTTCTAAAGGGAAATTGTTGGACTTTTAATACTTATTTTTATTGTCGCTTCCTTTTTACTTTGATTACAGCAATTTTTTTCACTATGAAAAGGATACTGTAAAGAGATTTTTTATTGGTTTAGAATGTGAAGTGAGACCTATTCTTTTCATTAAATTACATACTTTTTATTTATAATCTTCATTAATTGTCAATTTATTTTCTACCTCTGCAGTTTATAATATTTTTGTATTTTTTTTTCCTTCTTGTTATCATCTTTTTGTATTACCTTATAGCTTTCAATTTGTTACCTTTGAAACCAATATTCTTATTCATTCACATTTTTTTTCTGAGGATGAAGCCCACATAGGTCTGAGACCTGTGCGTGGGTAATGAGTTGGATGATGGTGATTTATGAGTTGGACCTACAGTTTTAGGTGGGTTCCGAACCACCGGGAAGTGATTTTACAGCAGAGAACAGTGTCTTTTTTGCTGGCCAATCTAATCGGTCACCGTTACAAACAGGACCTACGAGAACGTAGCTTATCTATCTGATTGAACAGATACCTGCTACGGCTCGCGGCTATCACTTCCCCATTTACTTTGACTCATTCACCTATTTCACTCTACCACTTTAAAATCACTTCCCAGTGGTTCGGAACTCACCTAAAACTATAGTCCCAACTCATCAATCACCATCATTCAACTCATTACCTACGCACAGGTATCAGACCTATGTGGACTTCATCCTCAGAGAAAAAATAATCTTAATCTTCCATGATTTATTCACTTTTTAAAACTATTTTCAAATTTTCTAAAATTTTTCACATTTAAAAAATTAATTTTTATTTTTAAATTCTTACTTCTCCCTGCTTAATTTTCTATTTTAATTTTAATTTTCTATTTTAATTTTAATTAAATATTTTAGATTAGTATGTCATATTGTTATGTGAGCTTTATTTACAACATAAAGAGGTGTAGAGATCAATAATAATAATTGACTGTTAATCTCATAAAATAATAGTTGACTGTTAACCCCATAAAAACTGTGGGGAAATTTTTGTAAGTAATCATAGTTTTTAATAAAAACTACTTCTTTAAATTCTGAGTGAGAGTTGAAATATAGCTGGATCTTGTTGAATCTATATCTAGTTATAATATTTATATAGTTCACATATTAATTTCTGATTTACAACTTGATGAACTGTATTGTGAATACTTTTACAACAAATTAAAATAAAGTACTTATCTCTTAATATTCAAACTTTTAAACTAAATTATTCTTTAGAACGAAGAATGAAATTTTCTTTTCTTGAAAATATTTCAGATATAACACAAAATATACTAAGTTGTACCTTACAACGCAATAAATGGTGTTCTAAAACTTTAGGTCCAACTCATCATTCACTATCATCCAATTCATTACCCACGCACAGGTCTCAGACCTATGTGGGCTTCATCCTCAAAAAAAAAAAAAAAAAAGAAATAGGACATGGAAATATATTCATGTTTCTATTAAAACATGTTTGATACATTATTACATAATATTTGTAAATAAAGCAGTTTTGGATTTGAGCCTGTTGCATCTTAGCGTTCATTGTCATTTTGACCCAATAAATAAATATTTTTCAACATGATTATGAATATTTACATGACTATTTTTAAATGATTTTCAAATTTCTTACAATAATGTGAATAGTTTGTGATAAAAAATTACTATGTCAATCTTTCCTATTATTATTATTGTTATATAATTATTCATTATAACTATTAATTCATTATTTATTATTATTATTATATTTTCATAAGCGCCCATTCTATGAAGTTTAGTGGGCCTGCTGTCCTTACATACAATTTTTCTTCATACAATCTAACTTCAATTACTAGTAGTTTTAAGATTGAAGGAATCACTAGTATACAAAAGCTAGTTGCTGATTTTTATCAACATTTTTTTGAATTTGTCTTTTTTCCAGTTTCATACCTACAATTTCGTTTAATTTTTAAATTGATGTTAATCAGTGCCTACACTTACTGGCTAACTGCTAAACAACTTTTTTGGATCTTAAGTTTATCTCAATTTATTGTGAATACTAATCTTAGATCTTGGATAGTTATTTTTCTTAATAATTTGTTTCATTTTTCTGTTGCAGTCATGTAAAGTATGCAACAAAACGTTCGCAAACGTCTACAGATTGCAGAGGCACATGATAAGTCACGACGAGAGTGCCAACCTTCGCAAGTTTAAATGTCCCGAATGTGAGAAGGCCTTCAAGTTCAAGCATCACCTTAAGGTAAAGTTCAAGTTTTTCACATTCCAAGTAAATATTCTAAAATCTATTGCATTGCATATTGGGATTCCATTTTGATTTCTAGATATCGATTGTCCACCCTACTAATATTTTGTTGCAACTTTTTGGCTGGAAAATTATTATTTTAAATTTATGATTTCATTTTGATTTATGTATATCGATTATTATCCATCCCACTAACATTTCATTGCATTAATTTGAACCTTAAGTGTTATTTATTATTTTAAATTTGGGCAAACAATTATTTAATTGATGTGAGTATAATGTCAATGCATGAAAATGTAATGTTGGTATTCATTAACTTTTTTTTTGTTTATATTTTATAACAAATTTGAAGTTTACAATTTACAAGTCTTTTCTCCCCGTCTTTGATTGGCTAATAATGATGTTGATTTTGTCATTGATTTATTAGATTATTTTGTTTGTATTTTATGAATTTGAAGTCAATTTACAAGACTGTCTTTTATTTTGTCTCCGTCTTTAATTGGCTATATGAATAATAAAGTTGATTTTGTTATCATTTTAGTAGATTATTTTGTTTGTATTTTATAAATTTGAAGTCAATTTACATGTCTTTTATTTTGTCCTTGTCTTTGATTGGCTATATGAATAGTAAAGTTTATTTTAGTAAATTACTTGAGATTTTCAGAAGATTCTTCCTATATTGTTTATAAATTAAAACAAAAATTCTAATTTTGTGTAGCTCTGAACAGGATTACCTTTAGAGCTTTCACCTATCCATTTATAAATAATTTTATTTTAAAATAATACGTTTGTGATGTGTGTAATACTTGTTGAATAAATGTTTTTAATAAGCTTCCATCTTAAAGTTAGCAAATCAAACATGGTTCCCTTAAAAATTCATTCTCAAAACGTGGATGAATGAGCTGTATATTTTGAGAAGCTGATTATTTTAACTTTCTGTTGTAAATTTAACAACTGGCAGTCAGTCGTTAAATTTACAACAAAAAGTTAATATTAACAACGCAGATCGTTATGGAGCAAGAAATCCAAGAATCTGATTATTTTACTTGAACTTAAATTGAAGTTTTGCAGTTTCTATCTTAAATACTTCTAATTCAATTACTAAGCTAATTAAAACTAGTCCATGTTAGAATAATACTGTTCAGGTTTATAGTCAAAATTCTCATATATCATATAGCAGAGCTACTTTTGCACATGAATAATAAAATTGTAAGAAAGATGTAGGTTAATATAAATTCAAATATTGACAAATATTTATTTGAAGAAATAAGATATCCTGAGACAAAACATACGTTTATTGAAACAAAACAGAAGTTGTAAAATTTCACTAAACTAACAATTTGAGTCACAGGACCATGGTTTCGTGTTTTACTAACACATCTTTGGCTGTATTTAGTAAAACACGAAACCATGGTTCTGTGACTCAAATTGTTAGTTTAGTGAAATTTGACAACTTCTGTTTTGTTTCAATTATAGAGAGATTTCACAATATCAACACCAGTTCTACTAATTTAACATACGTTTGTGTAAAAGTAATAGTCACATTAGCATAACTTTTTTTGGACAGTTTTGAGATTGTCTGTATTGTTTGTCATTAAGGCTTTTAATTGGTTGTCCTGTGAGCATTTGTATATAAATAAATAACAGCTTCCCCACCAATAAAAGTTTTACGCTTGTCATTATTATTGAGTAATATTATTAAATAGCTTGACATTATTTTAAAGTTATTATTAAATAACTTATCAGTTTATATGTTTTAAGATTATATTAATTCGAATTAATATATCCTTATTTATAGAAATGAGATGTCCTATCCTTATTTTTGTTTTATTTTTATTTATCAATTTTGCTTGCTTTTCATTTTTATCATGAATGCTTGTGCATGTTTGTGTTTTGCCAGTGTGTTTCATTCTACTCAGCTTCATTCTGATCGCCTTGTTGCCGTGTCTGCTGGATCATTCAATATTTTGCCTTTTTCCCATGTAAGTGCATGTCATTTATTAAAAAATAATTACTTCAAATATTCTCTAAGTTCTGTTGCTTTTTTGCTTTGAATATTGTCAACATTGTTTTATATATTGTCTGTATTTTATGATCATTTTTCACCAATTGCATTTTTGAAAGAAATTGTGAAAAATCAATACTTGGGCCTACAGCGTTTATTGGTTGAGTTCATGGGAGCTTTACCAAAAACCGATAATTTTCACCGGTGACATCTGATTGGTCTATTCAAATTCTCAACATCTATAAATTTGAATAGACCAATCAGACACCACGGTAACATTTATCAGTTACCGGTAAAGCTCCCAAGAACTCAACCATTCTGTAATACAGTACAATGGCTTAGAACCATTCACATTGACTCAAAGAATTATACAAAATGAAATTAAAATTTATGGAAGATTCATGTGATCTTATAACTGAGATATCATGTTGAATATATTGTAGTGATGGGCGGAAATGACTTCCGGCTGTAGATGCTGAACAACTTATACTATTAGCCTATATTATACAAATTATGCTATTGGTCAGCTATTCATGTTGACTTACAGAATTGTGCAAAATAAAATTAAAATTTATGATTTCGATTGATGTGATCTCATAACTGATTTATAATGTTGAATATATCATATTCAACAACTTGTACAAAGGCACTTGGAAAGCATTTAATTGCAGCATGATTTGGGCTAACATACTTATTTGAATGCTTCATTTCTTGTTTATTATCATCATCACCTATTTAATTCCCAAATTAGCATGATGTCACATGCATGTCTTTGTCAATCATTCACTATCATGATCAGTGTTGTTGAATGCAATTACTATTGGAATTCAAAATGTCAAAGAAAATTATTGTATTTGTAATGATGTTTTTCTAATCATCCATTACCATATTTATCCCTTACACTTCTCTCCAGTTTTTAAACATATTTCTTAATTTTCATCCAATTAATTTTTACTCTTTTCAAACCACTTTACCTTTTTTTAAACGCTCTGTTATTTAAAAATGTTCATTACAATACCTCATTATTATTATCATTATATTTTTCTTGAACTATCATTTCAATTCAATTTATGCTTTTATTTTTCCTTCATGATTCACATTTCTAATTTCTGCCTTGTGTCTCCCCAGCCATTCTTTTCAATAAATTATCAATGAACTCTTTATTTGTTACAATAGTTACATTGCAGTAAAGAACACTGTCTCTGAAGTATTTAATAAGTACCTATAATGCTAAAATGGAATATTTTGTATAGCTAACACTTGGGTGAGGAAATATGACCACTACCCATGATTATTCACTTCGGAATAATCAATAATATACTTCCAATAATCATAATATTCATGATAATGCAGTTTTCAATGGAAGCTGCTTTTTATGACAGTATTCAAAAGTTTCATGTTTAATTATAAGTTTTTTTTTGTAAATTAAGTATTTTTCTCAATTTCCATCACCTGCTTATTGCTATTTATTGTATTAAAAAACATTTGTCAATTGATATTTTCAAACTTTGAAATTAAATTCTTGATGTATATCAGTGTATCACTTGTATGTTTGCACTCACATTACTATGCATCATTTGATGTCATCAAATCATTCAATAAAATTCTATTTAAAATGAAATGTTTAGAGAAATGAACAATATTTCTAAATAATATGATTTAAAAGACGAAAATTCTATATGAATAGGCGTCTATTAATATTTCAATTTTTTTATTAATCTTATTTCTTATCAGATATTAACTTTGTTGCATTTAATGTAACTTATTTTGTACTATGCTTATATGAATGTCCTAAATGAATCACTCATTCAGAGTCTATCATTAAGTCATTTGATGGAATAGTACTATCATCTATGATTTCCATAGAAAATATAATTTATTTTCATTAGTTTATTTCAGCAGGTGCTTCAATTAAGTACTCATTCGCTTGTTCACTATTCAAGTGCTTACTTAATAAATACTTGAATGAACTTCAAGCTTTTATGTAAAAAATTAAAATGAATTGAATTTGTCTAATCATGGCAGGGGCTAGAAGTACTTATTTACAAATACTTATTACTTTTTTTAAATGAATTGATTTCACTAATTACTATAATATTCACTTTATTCAACCACTATTGATATTTTCCCTATTTTTAACTTTTTTCATGTCAATCTATTCATTCATCATTTTTATTCTATTTTTCCACAGGAGCACATCAGAATTCACAGCGGGGAAAAGCCATTTGAGTGTGCCAACTGCGGGAAACGATTCTCCCATTCAGGATCCTACTCAAGTCATATGACATCAAAAAAATGCTTAGTCATGAATTTGAAAGTGAACCAGCGTGGTAGCAACAGAAATATTAGTGGAGATTTGAGCATGAAGCAGCAGAATGCCAATGCTGGTGGGCAGTTGTCTGTATACAGAAATGAAGTACCTGGACCGCCAACTATGAAAAGGCCTAAACTGATGACTGGTATAAACAATAATATAACACCTCTATATAATCCTAAATATGGTGATACTTCTGCTTCTTACCTGCAGAATTTCCCTCTGCCCCCCTCAGCTGCCGCCCCAGGTCATCCATCATTCCTCCATCCATTCTTCACCCATGGACTCCATCTCAATCCAACCCAGAACCCTCCATACAATTTACCTGCATCATTGAGTCATCTCCTAGAACAACTCACCACAAATGCACAGCCTCCATCAAACAACAACGATTCCCTCAAAATAACAGAAGTAACTGAGGAAGAATTGTCTCCCGGCAATGAGACCATCAATAAAAATGATGAGGTGTATGTTAAACAGGAGATAAAACAAG
Source organism: Conomelus anceps (assembly GCA_948455865.1). Lineage (NCBI taxonomy): Eukaryota > Metazoa > Arthropoda > Insecta > Hemiptera > Delphacidae > Conomelus > Conomelus anceps. The sequence continues at coordinate 43,813,969 of OX418225.1, read as the reverse complement.
AGGAAGATGATGATGAAGTTACTAAGCCATCCACAACACTTCCAGAGCGTAGCAATTCTCCTGGTGTGAACAGTAACAGTGGTGATTTGGAAGCTGTGAAGAGGATTCTGGAAACTGTGAATGCAACTGTGACCAAACAGTTGTTGGCAGTGAACATGCAGAAGTTGTCATCAGGATCTTGTAGTTCTGGATGTCCCAGTGTTGTTAGTGGAGCTCCCACACCACCTATTGATGATAATTCTGAGTCATACTCATGTCGTTATTGTAGAAAAACATTCACATCAGGTATTGAACTGCATCAACATGAACGCTATCTCTGCAGTAGTGAGGATGAGAAAAGTGAAGGACTAGCTGCCAAATTGGAGGATGCTATGGGATCAAAGAATGAGGTGAATGGGTCACTGCATAGTGGAAGTGAGGATGAAACTAGGGGATACAGGGAGCTGGTGATGACTGAGGATGAGGATGGGGATACCACAGATCAGGATGGTAGGAAGGTGAGGGTGAGGTCACAGATTGCTGAAGAACAGTTGGCAATACTGAAGTCGCACTATGCTATGAACCCCAGACCCAAGCGGGAGGAACTGTCAAGGATTGCTGAGAAAGTTGGGTTTCCTGTGAGGGTTGTGCAGGTTTGGTTCCAGAACAACAGAGCCAGGGATCGTAGGGAGGGAAGGTTGGTGCATGTCCCTTATGTCCCTCTTTCTGGTGTTTTTCAACTACCTGGGACATTTTCTTCCAGTGATTCCCTTCCAGCAATGTCTTCAGAACAACCTCTAGATCTTTCCACCAAGAAATCTCAATCGTCTTCGCCATCTAGCTCCCCACAGCGATCAGATTCTGATGATTGTGGAGCAGTGAACCTCTCCAAATCGTCATCGTTGGCGTTCTTCCGTCCTCCCTACCGTCATCAGCGCTCTCCCTCGCCTCTGGACAGCAGTGGAGGAAGCAGTCGGTTGGCTCGCATCCTCACCCAGCCAGCTTCTGTCCGATTGGCCGCCAATGGAATGCCAACTGGCATGCCAATCGATCGTTTTCTCTACACCAATCCCGACTTCCAATTGTCACGGTCGCCTTTGCCAGCGATTGCGCTACACCATAATGGCAGCACTAGTCCTGGAGCTGAGAAGAGGGGCTGGAAACAACAGGTGAGACATTTTCCACATTCATTCGCTGGTAGTATAGTTTTTTCCATGTTTTAGTCTCTCTATAATTGATTGAATTTATTTAATGACAAATGAAGAAATTATATCTAATTGGAGTTGAGATTCTGTGAAATCACAGTAATTAATTGTTATTTTGGTAAATTAGAAGCAGAGAAAATATAGTCAGATAAATATTTTTATATTGGAATCACAATATTGATAGATGGACTATTAATAGAAAGTTAGATTTTTTTATTGCATTTTTCATTATTCCAGTTGTGGAACCACAGTAAGTTAATTGGTAGTTTTATGAGAAATGCAGAAAAGCAGAGATGATTGTACACTTCAATAATATAACCATTGAATAATAGAGAAATTATATTGAATTGGGGTGAAGATTTTTCCATTTTTTAAAGTTACAGTAATTGATAGTTATATATGGAAAATGAAAACCAGAGAATTATATTACAAAGCAATAAAGATTTTTATATTGGAATCACAATAATTGATAGATTCAATGAATAGAATGAATAGGTAGGTTAATTTTTATTGTAGTATTGACTATTCCATGTTGTGGAACCACAGTGATAGCAATATGGTGAATAAATAGATAATAAATATTTAATTGCAATAGAGATTTTTTTATTAACTTTTCATGTGAAATTTAACGACTTGCAGTCAAATATTTGTTAAGAATAAGTATAATAACTCACTTAATCTGGCCGAGCGCTTTCGAATCTATGAGATCCATCTTCAGAGACCTCTGAAGATGGATCTCATAGATTCGAAAGCGCTCGGCCAGATTAAGTGAGTTATTATACTTATTCTTAACAAATATTTGACTGCAAGTCGTTAAATTTCACATGAAAAGTTAATATTAACAACGCAGTTCGTCATGGAACAAGAAATCCAGGATTTTTTTATGTTGTGGAATTAAATCTTAATATTTATTAGTTAGATAGTGAATACTTGATGAGCAATCTAATATCAAAACTGACACTGTATTTCTATTTAATATATGACTACTTCACTCACTTATACTGGAGATACTGGAGGGATGCATTTCACTTCTAAAGAATGAAGCTTATCTTGAGAAGAGAAATGCATCCCTCCAATATCTCCAGTATAAGTGAGTGAGAATCATATGGAAATACAGTGTCAGTTTTAATATTAAATATCTTTCTTTATTTCATTTTATTAATTAGTTATGAGTTGACATGCACTAGCTTTGTGTTGCCATACCCTTGCACCTCCTCTGAACGACATCCTCCCGTTGCAGGGTTTCCTGGACGGTAGCGAGCTGACGGACGAGGCTGAGGAATCCGGGTGCCTGTCGCAGGATCCGGACGACCTGACCTCCTCGACGACGATGACCTTGCCGTCCCCGGGCGCCGGTCTCAAGAGCAGAAAGCAGAACAACATGGAGTCGGGGACAACGGCAGCAGAACAAGAGGGTCAGTTCACATGTGACCAATGTGACAAAACCTTCTCAAAGCACAGCTCTTTAGCAAGGCACAGATATGAGCATTCAGGTGATCGATCACTCACTCTCAGGAACAGCTGTTGAGTGTCGACACTCAGCTGTCGGGTCTAATCTATCACTCTCTCACTCTAAATATTGTGCCTGCACAGTGGAGCATCCAATACTCGATGATACTAACCATCAAAACAAAACCTAGATAAAGTCTATGTGTTTATGAACTTACCTAGTGCCTTCCTTAACTCGACTAGAGGCCATATTAATTTATGAACGTTACTTGAGTATCTCTTGACTCGAGGGACTCTTGAAATGCCTGTATAAATAAAAGAAGCAAAAGAAATAAAAGAAAGAAATAGAAACGGTTACTATTTTTTAATTCCATTTATAAGTAGAATTGTGGAATTTGCTTTGTGCTTTCAATTTTGCTTCACTTTTTACTTTTTCAAAGAATTTGTACCGAAAAAACTGTAATAAATAGTGTAGTTTAGCAGCTTATCTATGCTTAAATTCAAATTAAAAAATATATGTATTATAATTGAACTTGCCCTCTCTTGCACTTAACCCTCCTTTTAAATATTAAACTACATGATACACCGAGCAGACGACTTGGTCTTCTACCAAGGTAGATTATGATTTATTATGATTTTGTAGTTTAACTCACATGCGTAGGGTTTTCTGGAAGTAATCTACAGAAAAAAATGCAAAATTAAACACGTGCTGTGGAATGGTGTAGAAGCCACGTGAATACCATCATTTCACCCCATGTGTTTTATTTTGCGATGGTGACTATCAACGAGTATCAGATGCTCCACTGTACAAGCTCCCTAACGCCAGGCGAAAATAGAATCGCAGGCTTGGAGATGTGAGGCAAAGTGACATTTTGTGAGACATAGAAATCAATTAGGTCTCATTTTTTATTCTATTCTTGCAGTCTAATTTATTTTTTGTGTTTCAGAAAAAGTCACTCTGCTGTGTTTCTATTCGAGTCGAGACTTGAGAATACAAGTGAACATAATATAGAGTACAAGTAGTGAAGTGAATCTCATAACACTCAACATTCTCTCTACATTTTTGAAAATGTACCCCAAATTTTTGTTTGTTTGAATTTTTAATTTGATTTTCTTTGACAGAATACACTGGTGGTAGAATACACTAAATAGAATGATCAATTACATAGGCTACACATTAAATTTGATTCCTGAAAATTATTATCTTTTGCAATTTTGACTTCAATCATTATCGTCACATGAATAGTAACAGCTTGGTATTGGTAGTAATTAAAGAGAAATTGTTGATTATGAAAAATCTAATATCAAAATTGATACTGTATTTCTATTTAAATTATGATTTTCTCTCACTTATACTGGAGAAACTAGAGGGATGCATTTCACTTCTAAAGAGAAGCTTAATCAGCCTTCATCATCTCTTTAGAAGTGAGATGCATCCCTCCAGTATCACCAGTATAAATGAGAGAAATCATAATTTAAATAGAAATACAGTGCCAATTTTTATAATAGATTGTTTATCATGTTTGTCATGGAAAACATCACAGAGTTGATTATGACTTACATTTTTAACTCGAGTTATATCTTTGATTCGAGTTAAATCTTTCACAATAAATTAAACGCGTTATTTTTCCCTTCAATTTGCTGAATTATTCATGTATTTCACGCCTGAGATTTGATTTAAAAAACGAGGAAAAGTATTATTTTGAAGGATTATTTGAATGTAATTAATTTTCTTTATTAGCTCCAAATAAGTTAGCCACTATCATTATGGCTGTGTGCAGGGGTTTTAGACGTAATTATTTTTTTTGAGTTTGTTGTATTTAATATTATTAAGGTTTTGAAATGTCAAGTTTATTGATGTGAAAAAAAATTCCATCAACTATTTTCCGAATATGAGGGTTCAAAGTTGAGATTTTTTTGTTTTTTGGGGGTAACCGATCTCACCAACTTGGTAGTAACAATAATAAGCATGGCTTTTACTTATATTTTTATTTTTATTTTCATCACATTACATCATTTTTCTGGGAATACTCCCATTTGATAGGTGATTTGTCAAACAATTTCATCCTTGTAATCGAATAAGAATTTTACAAGTAAAAGTAAAAAAAAGTATCAGTCAATACAAATAAGATATAAGCAATAAGATTTTTGGGGAGACCCTTACGTTTAGTTCCATCGGGTAAGTCATAATAATGCTTATAACGTCAAGTCATAGAAGCACTGTCACCTATCCAAACGCAGTCTTGAGCGGTCGTGACTGAACATCACGTTCGCACGAGCACCACGCTCACCGCATGACCAATCACAACCCCTCACCAACTTGATATAAAGTGGTGATAATTGTTCTAATATATAAAAGGCACCGTGGGGAATTACATATTTTTTATTTAAGTAAAAACATATTTTTTAAATATCAAATTATCAAGAAACTGAGATTTTTGAGATTAAAAAAAATTCAATTGTTTGATCAAAATAGAAAAATATGTCATTGTATTCCTCAAGTTGTATTCTAGTTATAAAAAATTATCAAATGTTAAAATTAACTTACATGTGAGTTAAATTGCCCCCAAAACCCAAAACATATTAACTTTGAACTTCTGTATTTCATAAAATAACTTGCTGGCCCGACGCGCGTTGCTGCGTTCTCATAAAAAATCTTAATTCTTGATTTCAAATTTCAACCTTCTAGGACTATTAGCTAGTCCTAGCTAGGGCTCTTCCAGCTGATCAGAGAGGCCCCCTTCGTTGTTTTCTTACAAAGTAAGACCTTACTCACCACCTCTTAATGAACATTTCAAATTTAATCCTCCCACAACTATTAGGGTAGAAGGTAGGTTTTTTATTTTATTATTCGCCACCTCCTACTGAGAATGCATTTCAAATTTCTAGCTGCATTGATTAACAGATTTCATCAACCCGGCATAATCACATTTCATCATACACAGTCATATGTTTCCTACATAGTGCAAGGCTCCGACTGCACGGTAGCCTACATGCAAAGTCTTTGCATTACAGACAGCGTAAATAACGCCGCTAAGGGACTTGCCATATGATTAAAAACTGTTGACTTCTATCAGCTGTTCCTTTAAGCTGTTTGGCCGGCAAGTTCAGTAGGTTAGGTCTGTAAAATGGATTAATCAATAATAATTATTAGCCCCCCTATTAAAATTTATGGTCAGAAACCATCCCCAATATTCACACAACATATTCCCAAAGTTTCATGCCAATCTGTCAAGTAGTTTTGAAGTCTATAGGAAACATACATACATACATACAGACATTCATTTTTATATATATAGATTGATGGAAAGCATTTTTATTACTGCAATAACGTTTTAATACCTTAATAATATTCAATACAAGAATTTTTGGGGGAAAATTATGACCAAAAACCCTGCGCACAACCTGAATTATTAGGCTTTTTCAGGTACAAGAAGAATTATAACCCTTGAGGATTGGAAAACCATAAAAACTTCATGGTTTTTTTATAAACTATACTTGAGTATTAAGATTTTTCTTGTAAAACGATAACTACTAATGTTCATCTTGTCAAATGTGTCCATTGCGATGATGGGATTATCATTCACACATTATTGAAATGCACATTCTAGTTGAAAATAGGCAAGCATTCTCTCTTAAATATACAGACTAGGTACATAAACTCGACTTCAATATAAAAGATTCTTCAAATATTTTATTTTGGTATTATTGATTATTTTAAATCATTTCCAATGCATTAGACTCCTCCTTCCAATGTTTTATTTTAAAATACAAAAATGTAGAGAGAAATTCTATTTTAATCTAATGATACTGGCGTATTTAAAAAATCGAAACAATATCAATAATTCTTACAGTATATTCCAATATGGTTTAAACTAGTATTCATCTTCTTTATAAAATCTTCTAGAGTTTTTATTAAAACATCGCATAGATTAATTTTAATTTAACAAAAACAAAACCGATAGACTTGAGCTTTTCTATGTCTAGCTCTGAGCTGATGATTATGAGTCATGTTTTAAATGCTTACAGATCGCTTGAAACTATTTTTCTGATAATTATTTATAATAATTGTGTGTTTTCTTATATATTTTTCTATGTAAAAATAGTATAAGTTATAGTAAATTATTGCAACATTGTTTTAGATATTTCAGTTTAAAACGCATTATTTGTTGATCCATGATATTCAATATGCCTTCATATTTTTTGTAAGTAGTTTAATTATTGCATGTCATCAATGGAGATTATCCATAGGAATTTGAAATTTCTAAATAACAACTTACAAAGATCGATTATTGCTGTTGTCAAGGTTCCATGGTGTTATTTTCGGTGGTGACTAAATATTCTTGTTTAGTAGCGTTCATCGATTTCCATGGGATATTCAATACCATTGTCAATATCCGCCATTGCGGAGGTCTTCAGCGTTATTTTTCATACATTTGACATAATTACGAGTTCAACTTATTACTAAGTGTAATTGCAATTACACTTTCAAAACCTATCCTGCTGTATGATACTTCATACTGGGTATTACCTGCACTGGGGGTTTACATTATTCATAGATCATTAATATATTTTTTATAGACATTAAAATTATCCTCGAGTTTTTATTTTTTTATTTGCATACATTAGCTTGTACGATATTTTGCAGTTCTAATCTTGTAGTTACTTCTAATGATGTGTTTATAATTTATTAATTTCGAAATCCTCAAAGTTTTACTAAATTATACTGAAGACTTCCGCAATGGCGAATATTGACAACGTCATTGAATAGCTGATGGAAATTGATGAACGCTACTACACAAGAATATTCAATCACCATCGGAAATCGAACCACGGACCTCCCAATTGCCGGTCGGGCGCCTTAACCACTAGACTACAGTGACCCTTCTGTACAGCAGCGTTCATTTTAGACGTGGCCGTATATAACAATTTGGTTTTGAAGGAACTGACAATTTATATCAAACTGGCAAATTATCAACATGACAAATATATATAAAAATTCAGTATTTGATGATCTGTGATTAGAATAGTTGAATTCATTTTCACTTTTCAACTGACATGCAGAGCAATTTCAAATTAAAAAGAAAGAAATTTTTTCTTACATGAGGCATAGCATGATTGTTTTCTTGTTAATGAAGGAGAGACTTACAAGATCATTCGGGCACTGATGATGATGAGCTCCAGCCCGAAAACATGTTACGCCTCATGTGAGAAAAAAATATTTCTCAACTTTAAATTTTTCTGCATATCAGACGAAAAGTGAAAATATTTCCAATATATAGAACATAACTTATGACTGAAAATGTTTTTGTAGTAATGTTCATCGATTACCACTATCTATTCAATGTTGTTGTTGTTGATAATTGTGGAAGTTTTGATTATTTTCTATATCTTTTTCAGTCCCTTCAAAAACAAGATGTGTTTTTTTATATCAAGCTACTTCTCAGTCCTAGTATTTTATTTAATTTAATTAATTTTTCTCTCAATTTAGGTCAACGCCCACACAAGTGTGACATCTGCACAAAAGCCTTCAAACACAAGCATCATCTTACTGAGCACAAGCGACTTCATAGCGGCGAAAAGCCCTTTCAGTGTGCCAAATGTCTGAAGCGGTTCTCACACTCTGGATCCTACAGCCAGCACATGAATCATCGCTACTCCTACTGCAAACCCTACAGAGAGTGAGACTAACTCAAATAGACCCTACCATTCGCTGTTAATCGTTTAATTTAATTATTATTAATTAATTATGATGAACGTTGTGTGTAGATATTTCTTGCCAAACCTAGTTTGGCGTTATAGATTCAATCAGCTGCATTTCTGGTTCATATGCAGGTTAGGTAGTCAGATTAACCTAACCTAACCTAACCTAACCGGATCCATTCAATGTACATTTTAATGCTTCCACAGGTTCATACAAAATTCATTTACTAGCATTACTGATACATTATGCAGTCATTGATGGGGAAACTGAATCATTTAGAATCAGTTATTAGATTGGTTGGGCTGCATTGGTTCCATATCTTCCCCATGAAACAATCAACTAAGCAAATTAATGCTATATGTTTTTAAGATTACGTCTTGAAGATTCTGGTTAAGTAGTATAAGACAAGTCAGATCAACAATTATATACATACAATATTACCAGTCTTATACAGTTATAATAATTACAATTTCAATGATGTAGTTGAGGTGAGGCTTCTACTTTTGATGTGAAAGAAAATATTGTACACTATAAAAAGCTTTAACTAAATATTTTTTTAATTGTTTAAAAAATATTTCTATATTTTCAAGAAAGAAACATTCTGTATGTTATATGAAAGGAACGTTAGGTTCAGCTTTTGCTTTAGTACAGATAATTATTTTGATATTGAGATTTTCATTTGATTGGGGAAGATATGGTACTGCAACTGAGAATTTGCGCTAAAGGATGTTAAAGATAACGATAATGCTAACCTCAACCCTCTATGCATCTGCCTGCTCTATATCATCTTGATAATGGAGTGCAAGCAGATACATAGAGTGCTCAGACTAGCATTATAATTCTTTTTACCGTAGTTTTGCGGAGACTATTGCTGATTGGGCAGCTCCACTGATATATATTCGAAAATATTCCTAATTCATTTAGTAACAGTTATAAATGATGCAGCCTTTGATGTGAATCCTGACATAGATTCTTGATTTTTTGGCATAATGAGCTCTGATTATCAACTAATCCCTCATTTCTTGTTCTTCTAATACAGCTAGAAAAGCCAAAGCAGTTAGATGTATTGAAATTATATTTGAAACAATTTAAGATTGTTGAGTAGAAGGTGAGATTATGAATTATAAGTATACTTCACAATCTGAGGAAAAAGGTCAAATTATTTTTTATCAGTATATAAATCAAATGAAAATTATTATTAAAATTGAATGATTCAAGGAGGAGGATCATGAATTGATTCTGAATACCTATCATCTGAATTCATTTTCATTCCTATTAATATACAATTTTGTCTGTAAACGAAAAACTGATTTCATATTGAGAATAATTTTTTTTTTAACTACCCTTGGAAATAATTTTGGTAGATGAAATGATGTAGAGAATTTTTTGATATTCATTCAATTATTTATACGAGTTGAATACAATATAATTTAAATTTGCAACAAAACTTTTCATTGGAATTACTGATACATTTTTTAGCTACAGTTGAAAATATTATTTGTTCTAATCAACTAATCGAATGCTGTTGGTCTTTTCAAATACAATATCAACTCATTGAATGGAGTATAACCATTTAGATTTTAAATGCAAGCAAAAATAATATCGGTTAGAATTTACTGGCTTGATTCTATTGAGCTCTGGATATTCAATTGATATTGTAGAACCAGAATAAAATCTATTACACTTGATTTTGTGTGGTAATCACTTGTAAATTGTAAATAAAAGCTTATTTGTAAAAACACTCAAAATAATCCTTGTTCATACTGAGAGAATAATAGAATGCAAATTGCATAACTTGACAATACTTTCATTCATTATAATGATGATTATATAATTATAAATAAGAATCGCTCTTGATTAACCAATAGATGTAAGCTGATAAAATTGTGTAGTTTGAGTAAATAATTTTATTTTAAATATTTTTTACTACTCAGAATGAAATAGAGTATTGTTTATAATTGGAAGAAATATATGAAGGATATTATATGCATTAACATGTTATTAAAACTACAAAAAAATTGGCAACTGATGAATTTATAGTCAATATTATTATTTGTCAAGTCTATACCGTATAATAAATCATATATTGTCAATCTTTTGCTTATGATTCAGAAATCTACTATGAAGCCTTTTCTAAAGTATTGTTGTTGTACCATTGAAAATATAGGATATATTATGCTACATTAAAAGCATAGAATTATTAGTCCCTATGAGTTACCAACATTATTCTGTAAGAAAGTCATATTATTTTGACCTTTGGAAATTCATCATTTCATTGAAATACCGGTTTGACTATGATTTTGTTCTCTTTATGTGATAGCCATTAAATTTTAATTTTTTTACAGTAGATGTCCTTATTTACATGGATGGGCCTCTCAAATCAAGGCCATTATTCGAAATTAACATTTCAATGTATTGATTATTATACATGAGTTCAGATGGAAGCTAAGCTGGAAAGCGTTAGCTCTAATTTTCATAAAAATAACAGTTCTAAGTTGAGAATAAAATCAAATTAACATTTGTTCATTTTTACTGTTTTTTTCTCCAAATAATTTTTGACACTATATTTTTATATTATATTTGAGTAGTTTCTCGACCATTCCAATAATGGTTATACTTGATGATTTTCTAATATTGAGAATATTGAGTTAGATTACTATGGCAGTTCTCCATGACTAAATAATATATTATTATGATTGCTATCTTGAAAAATTGTAAATGTTTATTATTGCAGTTACAGAGCTGAAATTTTGAGACCTGATTATAACATTGATGCAGATGTATATTATGCGAGAGTCTTCTATATTGTCTAATTATTATGAATTATATAATATAAAACTATTGTAAAAAAACAAATTAATGTTAGAGACTTTGTATCGATGACAATAATTATTAACAGAAGATAATATTACGTTGAATTTGTATCAATTTAGAGGTGCAGGATCTGAAATGATTTCAACAACATATATATTGATTGTTTCAAATTTGAAGAGAGATGTTAACAGCATGACAAACGAAAATAATATTTCTATTTGTTTCCTAACAGTAGTTATGGAATTCGTGTATTTGACAAACAAAGCAGTTAGTTTTCAATTATTATTATTATTATTGATTCTAATCCCTGCAGAGATCATAGTTGAGTCACATAATTGGAATGTATTCGAGTTGAATGAATTATATTTCATATTAAAAATATTCTACCAAAGAATTTTATCTAATTTTTATCACATTTGAATTATTTCTATTGGAAATATTCGATTGACTGAACTTTTTTTGCAATTTGATTTTGTATGTATGTTTTTGAGTATATTTCTAATAGTTAGGTATTATATAAGCTCGAAATTATATACCTAGATTGAGTTTATGACAATAATTATTATTATAGGATAAGTCATTTTGAGTCGCATTTCAACTGATTCATATGTATTATTTCATTTGTTGTAAATAAATAAGAATTCTACCCACAGAGAGAAAATATTTATATTTTTAGTTTTGCAATAGAGAATTTTTTATAGTACTTGGGTTCATGAATGAAATAGGAGTTTCTACATTATTGCAGCTCTCTATACATTATTATTAATCTACAATAATTCCCTTTTCTGTAGTCACTTTAAATAAATTTATAAAAATAATTGAATAGACTACTGATATACAGTAACTAAACACATAACTAGTTCTCAGCTAAAGTATGCTTATTTTCAGAATATTTTTTCTAGATTTTGGGAAAATTTTTACAGTATTTTTTCTTATTTTCGATTCAGGATTTCGAAATCATTTTTGTTATTATCCTCCAATTTGCACCCCTATTCCTTATGTATTTATTAATTTCCCTATGACCCAATTTATTCACTTTGGTTACAATATCCGTTCACGTAGTGTAATACACATTTTTCAAAGATAGTTTTTCAATTTTTTAGAAAAAGTATTTTCCTACCGGTAATTATTTTATTATTGAGAGAATTATTTGGAAATTTTGTTTTCTTGATTGGAAGTTTTCTGCCATGTAATGGAAAAATTGAAATATATGGACTACTTAATTTCCAGACTATAATCCCCATGACTTATTTTATGTTTTATTGAGAATTTGTATTAAATTATGAATTATTTGCATCATATGCCAGTTTGAGTCGAATAATCTGGCTTCTTAAATATTATTGTGAATTCATAGTGCCATTTGTATGTATCATAGCTATTTTATAATTTGTACAGTCTAACGGATAAGGCGGGTGATCAATTTTCTAATTGTGACAATTTTTCTTCAATATTGAATCAATGAAATATTTTCTTTCCTAATTTGTATCTTCAACTTTCATTAATGATTGTTATTATGAAAAAATTACTATTCTTTTGGTTTGTCTCAATTCTGATAATTTATTATTGAATGAATACTATATTTTTGAAAAAGTGCATCATTTCCAAAAAAAATTATTGTGGAAGGGAATATTTATCTAGAATAGCGAATGTCTGTGCTCATTCTAAGAGTACGAAGTTGGGGCGCAGTCGGCCCATTTTCACACTATACAATACTAAAAAATTCATTTATTCATCTTCATCAAAATATAAAATTCTAAAAATGTTGTAAGCTTGAAATCCCTATTATAGAGAGCCACTTCAATTAAGCCACAAAATTGAGGCTCAATTACAAAAGCCAAATAATATGATTTGAAAAATCAGTAGAGCGCTCTAAATATGTATAAGCTTTTGTGTACTTTGGCATTGTTGAGCTCGATCACTCGCTCAGCTAGTGTAATTAAACCACGCATGTGCCACTGCTCTAAATAATGAGGCTCAAAGTGCGATTTATTTATCAAACCTCCAGAATTTATAATAATTATTAAAACGCATCCCCTCAAAATTTACAATAATTGAATAATTATTGTTTGATAAAAGAAAATACAGCAGATCATCAAAACTGAGTCTGATTCACTTGTATTTAGAAACTGTTTCAGTTTTACAATAATATTATTTATTATGCTTTTTTAATGTACATAAATCGCATTTATGATGCATTTAGGCTGTGAAAAAGCTATTTAGTGTTAATTGAATTATATATTATAATCAAGATCATAACCATTTGATAGCATAATCTAGTTCGATGTAAATAATTCAATTATTATTGTGAAAAATATATATCTATTGTTAGAATTATCATTGCACATATTATTTTCGTCAGTGGTATACATTGAAGCTAGACATCACCAAAGATTTGTCTATAATATGAAAAATAGTTTTATTTTTATTATAGTGCAATAAAGGTACATTTTAGAGGATCATTTCATGTACGGTAAGTGATTCTAATATTATTGTTGTGAGTATCCATTTTTCGTGAACAGCAGTATAACTATTCGTAGGTAGAAACTTGCTGTGCAGAACTGACCTTTCTGAGTCGCGGCGGACGCGTTTCGAACTATGTGGTTCTTCGGTGCTACCTAATCAAGCGCCGAAGAAGAACCACATAGTTCGAAACGTGTCCGCCGCGACTCAGAAAGGTCAGTTCTGCACAGCCAGTTTCTACCTACGAATAGTGATTCTTATATTAATTGTCCATTGAAGATTAACAAGTAGAATTTCTACGATTTATTGAGTTGTATGCCCTATTCTATTTTTACAGATTTCTATTGATTTACTCCTAATTATATTATTAATTTACATTCACATAGTTTCATTCACAGTACTTGTAGAAATGTATTCAAAATAATTTACTGTATTTGAGTTAGAAATTTGGAAAATAGATTTATGTGACTCAATGATCTTTGCTTGGATAAATATGGTGTTATAAAATGAAAATTATTTGATTTTTCAAATAGCTATTAATGAAAGCTTGTATTGGTTATTTAAAAATCTATATATATACCTTGAATAGATTCATTTAATGAAGAGTTCAGTGGATAGCTTTTATATGTTCCTGAAACTCTTTTTTATTATAATATATATAATGTATATGAATATATTTTTTATTTGTATATGATTATTCTTAATAATGTGTAAAATAAAATGAGATTGTGATTATATTATGTTGATTTGAAATCTTCATTAGTACTTATCCGTTAGTTTTATAAAAGGTCCAATAATGTTTGCGTTCCTGGGAGCTTTACTGGAAACCGGTGGCGTCTGATAGATGTATTCAATTTTTTAATGTTTCTGAATTTGAATAGACGAATCAGACGCCACCAGTAACATTTACCGGTTACCAGTCAGGATCCCATGAACTCAACCATCGTTTGCTTTTCTTACTGACTATATCTATTATATAGGCATTCAGCTAAATCAGTCTGTCTCTTAAGCCAAACACACACAACCGGCAACCCAGCGGCAATGCAACTGCACAATTAGATAGGTAGATGGATAGATATAGGTAGATAGGTTGAACTGCCACTGAGTTTCCGTCGATACCGACTGCACTTCGACTTCATTTTTGACGTCGGTCTGACGCTGGCTTGCAGTTCTGTTGCCGTCGTGTGTGTGTGTTGACACGACTGCAAGCCGACGGCAGTTTTGCTGTCAGCTAGCTGACAATACCAACGGCAACCGGAGGCAGTCGCCCATTGACGCAGGTTGCCTCTCTGTTGACGTCGCCCATGTGTGCGCTCTATTACATTTCTTATCTAACCCCATTGAATTGTGTTACTGTCAGCAACCGACTGCAATTTTGCAGTTGAATTGCCACTGGATTACCGTTCGTGTGTGTTGGGCTTTACATTTATATAAAAGGCGATGTGGGTATGTATGTATGTTCCCGGTAAACTCCGAAACCACTTAACCGATTTTTATGAAATTTCCAGGCACAATGTAGAAGTGACATTTATAGAATTTAAAGAATATCCAGGCACAATGTTTATGGGAAGTGACAGCCGAGTGCCATAGTAGGTATCTGCTCAATCAGAGATAAGCTACGAAACTACTGGGCGCTCTTTGTAAGGGTGACCGATTGGATTGGCCAGCAAAAAGACTCAGTTCTCTGCTGTAAAATTACTTCCCGGTGGTTCGGAGCCCACCTAAAACTGTAGGTCCAACTCATCAATCACAATCATCCAATTCATTACCCACGTACAGGTCTCAGACCTATGTGGGCTTCATCCTCCAAAAAGAAAAGAAATGTAGAATAATCCTCAGATATGGTTCCTGTGGAGTTTGGGAGTTCAAAAGTCCTCGCTGAAGGAGAAATCTATCCTTAAAGGTACAGCTGATAGAAGTCAACCGTTTTTAATCATATGGTGGGCCCTTATAGCGGCGTTATTATAAACGCTGTCTGCAGACTTACGGGCGTACCGTACGAGTAGTCGAAGCATTGCAATCATGTAGGAAACATATGACTGGAGAATCATAGCTCAGATTATGTTTCATCCATTATTCTTTGTTGAAAAATAATTCCAATTGCAGTTTATGAAAGCTAGGAAGATGCGGTTTATGCTAGGCTTTTGGGAATTCACCGGGTACCGCTATTAGCCTACAACTAAAATCCCATTTCAACGCACGGGTGAACCGCTAGTATTATACTGTAATAGGAAAATACTATTGTATTGAGTTACAAATTTGTTCAATTGTTGAAATACAATCCTTTTGTTAAGATCCTCTGAACCTAGTCACTGCAGATTGTTTTTATAAAGGTAGACGAGTCTACACTCTAGGGAAGCGCCCTATTGCATCAAGTGTCTTCTTGTGTAGGAGCTCAACACTGAAGTAGTACAATAAAAATGAATGTAGATGAGACAAATTTCATCTACCGTCTAGCGCACATGGAAAATTTGGAAATGAAAGGAGTTCTTCCTCTGCACTGATATAATATTTCTCAACAATCATACTCTTGTGATCGTTAGGGGGAACGAATTCTGTATTCTGTTTTTCAAGGTACCGTATAGCTAATTCAAGCCTCCTGACCTAATTTGTAACATTTTACCTATGAAGAAGTTGTATAACTACGTTCAAAATATCAAGAAATATTGGCAAAATGATCATTCATATCAAAAAAGGGTGAGCCTATTGTTTCTTTGCTTTATAGTATTTTTTTATCATCAATGAAAGAAACTTTATGCAATGAGATTGATAATATTTTCTATCATTGCTATCACCTCATAGAAAAGGTAATATTAATCTTTAATTCCATCCAG
This sequence comes from Conomelus anceps, assembly GCA_948455865.1. Classification (NCBI taxonomy): domain Eukaryota; kingdom Metazoa; phylum Arthropoda; class Insecta; order Hemiptera; family Delphacidae; genus Conomelus; species Conomelus anceps. The sequence continues at coordinate 43,797,524 of OX418225.1, read as the reverse complement.
ATAAGTTTTCAACCTTTTGAAAAACAATAATTTGTTTTTGAGCATTAACATTTGATAATTAAAAATAATAATAATTTTTCTCCATATTACTATCCACACTTACATGCAACATGAACTGCTATATTCAAATTCTCCCGCTTTGACGATACACCTTGATTTGTAAAAGCACAACCTGTTATATCTTTTAAAATTTACTCAGTCTTTTGAATAATGTCGTTACGTAAAAAGCTGGAGTATATCCACTTTTTTCAATTCCAATTGCGTTTAAATCAGTTATTCCAGTGAACTTTTCAATAAATTTCCACTTTATATAGGTCGGCGGTTGGTAACAGCTGATGATTGATGAAGCCTTGAATGCTTTGCTTGTTGACATCAACTGGAGAATTCGAGGATAGCGTGACAGTTTGTGGTTGAGTCGTTAATATTTTGATTGAGCTGACTGAATTTATTCAGTTATCTTTGTTTTGAAATAAATCTCCATCCAGATTTTTGTACCTGGAGTGCAATGGATTTTGAAGTAAGTACTCAGATTCCATGGATAGACAATAACATCCAACATAACCTCAAAACTTATCATTACACTTTCAACATTAACTACATTTGCCAGTAAATTAATAGTTATAAAGCGTTGTAAATATCAAAATAGGGGTAATTGTGCCGCAGATGTTAGCAAGAAAAAAATCACTTGAAACCTTCACCAAATTGTAGTGTTATGTCTCCTGATCACAATTATCAAGTTTTTAAGTGTCTGTCTCAGTTAATTATTCAATATTAAAAACTCACCATTTGAACTGAACCAAAAAATGATTATCTTTAGTAATTAACTTGAATTGATTGTTTAGAATGCATGAATCATTACAACACAATAATTTGCATTCTAGTTTATGAATTATTTACTCATACAATTCATCTATTCAATAATGAAAGCATTTTCAATTTGTTCCATAATCTTATCACTTGATGCATTGCACATACTTCTGTCTACGTAATCTGTCGCCACAGCCTAGGTTTTGGGCGCTTTTGGGCCATCTATTTCCTTAGCTTATGTATTTTGACGACTGTGACTAACGATGATGGTTGATAATATCATAGTGCTATAGAATCTGAAACTGATGCTTTTGTTTTACTCTGAACTCACAGATATATTGTAATGAGAAAACAGTATATTTGAAGAATAATACATTTTATGTTGAATAATGATTTTTGACTGTTATTTTCCCACCTGATATTATTTCTGAATGTAAAAATTTTATAACAAAAAAATTATTGCAGAGATTTTTACTTGAATGCCTTACGGAATTAATGAAAACATAATAATGATCACTATAATTAATTAATATAGTGACAGAATAATATCGGGAAAATTTTGGTATTATATAACAATAAATAATTGATACAATATATTGATAATTTTGGTATTGAAAATCCATCCCTACATTGAAAAAAGTAAATAACACAATTTTCATTGTTCATCATGGCAAAAGCTTTGAATGATATGTGTATTTGTGTTGCCTTGTGCCTAATTATAGAAATTCCCAACCAAACCAGCCTTGCTAGATTGGACAAATTTATCACGGTTAAAAGTATATGTGTCATGTAACATGTAATTTGCATATGCATCCTAACCCAACCCAACCAAAGCTAGCCTAGCCTAACCAAACCTAAGCTAACCTAACCTAACCAAACCGAGCATTGCTAGATTTTTAGCATTCCAATTCAGCAATTTTAGGGTAGGTTTGGCTAGCTTTGAATGGGCTAGGTTAGGTTAGCTTTGGTTTGGCTAGGCTAGGTTAGCATTGGTTAGGCTAGGCTAGGTTAGCTTTGGTTAGGTTAAATATCACAAGCTTCAACTAACCACACTAGATTGGTTCAACTCTCTGGCAGTCTGCTCACAGGGCAATCAATAAATGCTGAAAATTTCATTTACCAGTAAACAGTAAAAGGCTTGAATGAACCAATGCAGGCTCCCATAGCACGCCCATTATTACCAATGTCATGATATAGATGACACTGATAGATTGATGGCACTCCATTGCTTTAACTATCTATTCTTCTATAATGTTATGCTTAATGTACTTTAAAAGCTATACAGAGCTGTCGTTTTGTTCAAAAGGTGAGCTTTTAATAATGAATAATTAATTAATTAATTGAGACCGACACTTGAAAACTTTATAATCGTGATCAGGAGACATAATACTACAATTTAGTAAAGTTTTCAAGTGATTTTTTCCTTGCTAACATCTGCGGCACAATTACCAAAATAGGTTTCCAAAATACCGGAAAGAGTGTAAAAAGGGCTCCCTTATGTGCTAGTAACGCTAAGCAGCTAGGGAAGTCTAGGTTAGGCCCGGTATGTGCCTAGCCTTAGAAAACAATTCAAGAACTGTAATTATGGATTATGTGATCGAAAGTCACATATATAATTTAGAATTCAGTAAAAAGAAAAACTAGTGTGCAAGTCGTATACCGGGGAAGTGTGAAAAAAAGTTTTCTTTTTCAGTGCCTTGTTGACAACTGTACCGACCCCAAGCACACCGCGCACCTAACCTTTAATTCTGAGGCTGGCTAATTTGGCTAGCATGTAAAGGAGCCATTTTTTGCATACTTCCCGGTATATGGGACACCCTATCTTATTTTTTCTGTATGCTTCTGTGTTTTTTTTTTATTGCTGCTGATGCCCACATGAGTCTGAGACTTGTGCGTGTGTAATGAGGTGAATGTTTACACTTAAATGGCTGACGGTGGAGCGGGATTCGAACCCACGACCACTTAAACGACAGCAAGCTGAAGTTGCGACGCCCCAACCAACTGCACTAAGCGGCCCGCCTTTCGATGGGCTTGGCATACTGATACAATTCTGTTAGCTCAGTGAGGAAAGCAATCACAAACTTTCTCACTCCTCGTTTGTGTAGTACGCTTTTTGGACTAAAACGTTGAGGTCTGAAGTGTCACCTACAGTGGAATCAGCTATGGTAATATTTATACATTAATTAAAATAGATTTGATGCAATCAGTTCCTAAATCATTTTTTTCTCAATTATAGCCTTGAGCTAACTCTAACTACTCAGTTACTCTTACCTCTTAGGTCAACTACCCCTAATCCAACTTACCCAGATCCTGTATAAAAAATCTACTTACTGAACAGTAGGCTTTTATAATATTTACTATTTGCGTCCAGGGAGGGATGAATGTTTTGTACATGAATTTTTCAATTATGAACTAAGGTTTTTGTCAAGTTAACTATCTAAAATCACACCTCACTTTTATCAAATTAGGATCACAATGAATTAAACAACATAATAAGTAAACTGTGGAAAAATATTGTTTTGAATCAATAAAATCCAATTTTATGAAACCTGAGTGTTTTTCAATACTGAGCTGTTCAAAATTTCATTCAGAATCAAAATTTTTACAAGATAGAAAAAATACAGCGTAGTTGTGTTGAAGGTGATAATGTAGTTTCTAGTTTCATTATTGGTACATATTGACTTTGTACAATAGTGTCGATAGAGCCCTATCGATAGTTGAGACCCTGTCGATATCGATTAGTCAATTCGATTGGTCTAATGATTGCAAAGATGTACGGTATACAATGCAAAATGTACATCGTCAGTACATTGTTTTAAAATAACGTCTTTTTTTAATTACATACATGATTAAATATGACAAATGCACAATTTATGTGATGATTGTGTCATGTATGCAGATAATTCATTATTGAATTTCTAAATATTGTTTTCTGACACTTTTTGACAAATCTGCTATTAGAGGTTAGTTTCTCCATGTCATTTTTAATCGTTTTTATTTAATATTTAAAAAAGAGTTCCACGTTTGAAATTGAGCTTCCGCCGCTCAATTTTTTCTGTATTTTCATTTAAATATAGTTTTGAGACAATAGCTTTTCAAATAGTTGAGTAATACGCCTGGCACGCACACTGCAATATATCCAATATCACTATTCTTCTAGTTTAGATCCTAGTACTTCCAATGCTAATTTATATTATATATTAATACCTATCCTAATGACCCAATTATTGGCTGGTTGAAGGATAAGTTCGACTTCAAGGTTCAATATTTATATTTCAGATAAGACATTACATGTTGTGAATAAAGTTGAGTCTGTTGAGTAACTCATACGTTCGACTGCACTCAGGGTTCTTGTTATTTGATGTGAATAAAAATTGAGTCAATCACAGCTCTGATTATGTAAATATCGGATTTAATGGTGTTGACTCAACAGATCAACAGTCAACTACAGTCACTCAACAGAGTCAACTTATTCAGCATAACATGAATTATGATTACTAGCAGTTCTGTGAACAGCAGACCTCATGTCTAAGAATAAGGGGGCTTGCGCAGAGGAACATTCTTTATGTACTCAATGATAATCATCATCAAAGAATGAAACATAATCATCACGTTCAGAAATATTTCTCACTAGCTTGCATTTAAATAGAAATAGTAATGACTTCAATTCAACTTTTAATCTCATTTCATTACAAAGTTTTTACTTATTGTTGTGGATATCCAGTTTTCGTTAACTGCAGTAGAACTATTCATATGTATAAAACTTGCTGTGCAGAACTGACCTATTTTGAGTCGCAATGGATGTGTTTTGAACTATGTTGTTCTCTATCTTGGTTGGTCTGCAACCAAGCGCTGAAGAAGAACGACATAGTTCGGAACACGTCCGCTGTGACTCAAAAAAGGTCAGTTCTGCACAGCAAGTTTATACATATGAATAGTTTTTACATAACAGAACAAAAGGTATAAATAATATAACTACATGAGTAGAATAACGTTGAAAAAAATACATTGAGAAAACCCCCTTTCATAGGCTAAAGCCACTGTGTAAGAGTGAATCTGGTTGATAATGATGAGATAATATTATTATAATTAATACAATCATAATTAATTTATATAAGTTATGTAGCACCTTCTACCCCATTATTGTTAACTAAGCATAATAGAGATATTAGCATCATTGTAATAATTATTCAGTTCTACTCCAGCGCGCATAGCGGATAGTCCTCATTTCTCAGTACTATGTATAAGTACGCATATTTATTGTAATTGTTAACCAAATAAAAGCTTTTTAAAAAGACTTTTGTGTATTTAATAAAGTTAACTGGCGCAGTCGGTAGGACACTTCGAGAATATTAGTGAATTAGTGTTCTTCGATTTTTAAATCGTTTACGAAGTGGACGCGAACAATAGTGAAATTTTCGGTCACCTAACATTGGAACTCCGAAGATCTTCATTGTGAAAGCACCTGACATTGGAACTTTCTACAGTACTTCTGGATTTTCTACATGTACAGCGGAAACTCCAAAGAACTTCATATAGTGAAAAGTACCTGACATTGGGACTTTCTACCTCTGATTTTTTCTACACGTATGGCGGAAAAATCGAACTTCTAATGAACCATTGGATAAAAATGAACACTCTTATATTGTGAGTAAATTTGGAATTATTGTATTATTTTCATTTTTGAATTTTGAACAATTTTAATATTATTTGCTACTTCTAAAAATCAACTAAATAATGGCGACTAATGCAAATAGCGCTAACCCTGCAGCAACAACCCCTATTCTGAAAAAGGAGTATCTAGACATGATTCCGGAATATTCCGGAGAGCCTACTCTATTAAATCGCTTCATTTCTATCTGTGACAAAATCGTAGCAAAGTTCTTCATAACAGCTAATCCCGATGATTTCCAAAACGAGTATCTTTTTTCCACAATCCTTGCAAGAATAAAAAGTCCAGCTCTAGACTTGATTACTAGTTCCAATTCATACGCTTGGCCTGATGTAAGGAAAGTATTACTCAACAGTTATATGGACAAAAGAGATTGTTTCACTCTCAACCTCGAAATGGCAGAACTCAAACAAGAATCAGGAGAATCTCCATTCTCCTTCTTCGAGAGAATCCAAAAATTATTCAATTTACAAATATCCTATTTTCAAAATAAAGAAACATCAGCCGTCTCAAAAGTCATGTGTGAGTACGTAAACAGATTAGCACTTAGGGTGTTGTTGAGAGGATTGAGAGAGCCTCTTGGTTCTCTCATGAGAACAAAAAACCCGGAATCACTTGACAGTGCTCTCCATATGCTATCGAACGATTTTCAATTCAAAATTGGCCACTACAATGAAAACACTAACACGAAAAAGACATTGCAGCATCCCCAAAATCAACACAAACTTCAATCTCACCCGCAAATGCAGTACTATCCTCAAAGAAACCAATCATTCTACCAAAATCAAACTCCAAAATACGAAAACTTTCAAAACAAAAATCAGTTTCAACACCCACAAAATAGAGGTCAACAGAACTTCAACAATAATCAACCCAAACCACAAAACTTCAACAATAACAATCAGCCGAGACCCCAAAACAGTTATCAACCAACACCAATGAGCATATCATCAATTAACAATTGCCCTCAGAAACGACCTAGGCTGAATCAAATAACAGGAAGACCTATTGATGACACTCAAAACAACGATTTCGATAACAATTTTGGTGAAAACTCCCAGGATGAATTGGAGAACCAATTCGAACATTTAACTTTTGATGATCAAAACGAAACATTCTTTGAAACAAATGAACAAACCGAAGCAGATCCTTTTTTAGAGGATATGAGCCTCCAAAGAAATTTTCAATTATGAACCTACAAGATGACAAAAACGAATTACCCTATTTTGTAGATCCTAAAACACGCTTTAGAATCCTTATTGATTCAGCAAGTACTAAATCGTTTGTGAAGAAAATTATAGGAACGGAATGTTACAAAGAAGATTTAATTGTAGACCCGTTTGAAGTCATAACAGCACACGGCATTTCAACAGAAAAATTCAGTACCAAAATTCCCCTACTTGATAAATCAAAAATCACATTCTACCTTTTCGACTTCCACAAAAATTTTGATCTACTTCTCGGATTGGATAATTTGAAAAAACTAAAAATAAATTTGGACTTCATCAATGATTGTATAAATTTCAACGGAATGAAACTACCGATTTACTATTTCAATGCAGAAGGAAAACCAGTTAAGACTACAACAACAAATACTCAAAAAAATCAGTTGCCTCAAATAAAATCGTTTCTCATTCCAGCACGAACTCAAACCATAATCGAAATTCCAATTAAAAATATGAGTGAAGGTGAAGCTATAATGTCTTACAAAAATATTTCCGGACTCGAAATACCTCAATGTTTAGTGAAAGTAAAAGAGAACAAAGCCCTTTGCTCTATCCTAAACCCTACTACATCCGACAAGAAGATTTCCATTGATAAACCAATAACTGTTGAAACTATGGAAAACTACAATTGCATCCCGCCTAATAAATTAAATAGTCATAATGCATGCACGAATTTCAATCAACTTAATCATCAAAATAACAAAATTGACTTTTCAAAGATAAGGACTAATCACATGAACACAGAAGAAAAACAAGCTATAGCTCAAGTGATTAAAGAGTACGCTGACGTATTTCATATCGAAGGGAACGCTTTGACATTCACAAATGAAATTAAACATATAATTAGAACTACAGATGATATTCCAGTTTACACTAGGAGCTATCGCTACCCTGAAATCTACAGAACTGAAGTTAATAGACAGATAAATGACATGCTAGAACAAAAAATAATTCAACCGTCGAATTCACCATGGAATTCACCAGTTTGGGTTATTCCTAAGAAGCAAGATGCATCCGGTAAGAAGAAATTTCGCCTTGTAATCGACTATAGAGGGTTGAATTCTAAAACAATAGACGACAGATTTCCCCTTCCTAACATCACCGACATCCTAGACAAATTAGGAAGAGCACAATACTTCACCACTCTAGATTTGTTTTCCGGCTTCCACCAAATAGATGCATCCCGACAGCGTCGAGAAAACTGCATTCTCTACCGATACTGGACATTACGAATTCTTACGTATGCCCTTCGGCCTGAAAAATGGTCCACCCACTTTCCAAAAAGTCATGAACAACATACTAAGAGGACTTCAAAATGAACTGTGTTTAGTATATTTAGATGACATCATAATCTATTCAACTAGTTTAGAAGAGCACATCGACAGGCTAAGACAAGTTTTTGATAGATTGAGGCGATCCAACTTCAAAGTGCAACTTGATAAGATGGAATTCTTACGTAAAGAAGTTAGTTTTCTCGGACACCTAGTAACACCAAACGGAGTCAAACCAAATCCAGACAAAGTTGAAGCCATCAAAAGATATCCCATTCCAAAATCAACGAAAGAAATAAAAGGATTTTTAGGACTCTTAGGATATTATCGTAAATTCATTAACAACTTCGCCCATCTAACAAAGCCTCTCACTAAATGCCTGAAAAGAAACGCTAAAATCAATATAAATAACCCGGAATATGTTAAATGTTTCGAAACCTGTAAAAACATCCTGACCAATGAACCAATTCTTCAATATCCTGATTTTGAAAAACCGTTCAATTTGACCACCGACACAAGCAACGTAGCGATAGGCGCAATTTTGAGTCAATATAAAAACGATGCTGACCTACCTTGTGCTTACGCAAGCCGAACTCTTAATGAGACCGAAGTGAACTATTCAACCATTGAAAAAGAACTCCTAGCAATCGTCTGGGCAACAAAATACTTTCGCCCCTATCTCTATGGCAGAAAGTTCAAAATATTCACAGACCATAAACCACTACAATGGTTATTTTCCATGAAGGAACCCAATTCGAAATTATTAAGGTGGAGATTGAAATTAGAGGAATACGATTACGAGATATCTTATAAAAAAGGAAAAACTAACCAGAATGCGGACGCCTTATCAAGAATTCATTTGAATAATAACAATACTACTAAAGCACCTGGAATTTTAAGCGACGTCGATGCTATAATCAATGAGGCTATTGAGGGAGTGATAAATATTGGACCTATCAATGAAGAAACACAATCCATGATCGCCAACGTAGATGACAACGAGACTCAATTTTTAGGATTCGACATTGAACAGAATGACAACCCACAATTTCAACCAACAGAGTTAGACGACATAGAAATCCAGTTTCTTGGATTTGACAATGGAGAGAACGACACCAACATACAACCTCAAGGGAACGACATCAACCTGCAACCTCAACAACCGGCATTGGAGGAGAACGAGCCTGAAGAGGAAGAAGAGTTCATAGAAAATAATTCACACACACAACACTCCAATTATGAAGACAATACTTCAGTAGAAATACCTGTGTCAGAAGATCCAGTTAATTTTGCCAAAAACCAAATCATATTGAAACTTGTGAAGAATAATCCAAAGAAAGTTACTATTATCAAACTATTTGATAATAAAATGAGGATGATGGTAGAAATATCAGAAAATAATTTCGATAAAAACGTGATTGAATTTGTTAAAGAATACCTAGTACCAAATGTTCGATACAATTTGTACTTCGAAAATGAATTCTATGAACAATTTGCCTCAGTAATTGCTAAAAATTTCAAATTCTCAAAACTCGTACTCGTAAGGTGCAAGGTAAAACTACTCGACGTAACCCATGAAGAGGATAAAATTGAAACTAGATAATTATCATGTAGGAAAAACTAATCACCGAGGTATACAGGAAACGTATGATCAAATTAAAAGAAAATACTATTGGCCCAACATGAAAAACTACATCCAAAATTTTATTAATAAGTGCGAAGTATGTCTTAAAACAAAATATGAAAGGAATCCACTCAATTTAGAAATGAACTTGACTCCAACAGCTGTGAGGCCTCTTCAAATAATTCACATGGATAGTATAACATTAGAGAAAAAGAAATTTCTCACTATCATTGACAGCTTTTCACGTTATGCACAATGCTATCCGGTATCCAGTTGCAACAGTATCGAAATAGCCAACAAACTGCTGAGTTTCTTTTCTCACCATGGTATTCCACAGACAATAGTTGCCGACAATGGATGCGAATTCAATAATGGACTTGTAAAGGAATTTACTGAATTGCATAAAATCAAAGTACATTGGATAAGCACTCAACATCCACCATCAAACGGCCTAGCCGAACGTTTTCATTCAACTCTAATAGAACACATATGAATATTCAACAATCGAGAGGAGTTCAAAACAGAAACAATCGAAAGCAAGGTCAAATACGCCATAATCGCCTATAACAATAGCATTCACTCAGTGACGAAGCTGACACCTCTAGAAATTTTATATGGACACATATATTCGAATCCCATTATTGAAATAGATATACAAAAGAAATTTATTAACGACTATGTCAGTAATCACAAGGAAAAAACCAAACAATTATTCGACCATGTACGAGACATAAATCAAAGTAGAAAAGAACACGTCATCAACGAAAGAAACAAAAATCGAGAGGAATTACCGGACATTCCAAAAGAAGTCTATGTGATAAACCTACAAAAACAAAGTAAAACGAAAAACAAATTCAACAAGGAAACTCTTCAATCCGTAAATAAAGAATTAAAAACAGCCAAAATCAACCCCAGACACCATAATACTAAAGAGAAAATTCACCTTTCGAAGATTAAGTGACCCAGAAAAATCAAAGAAAAGAAAAAGAAAAATCAAGACGAGGATGAAACCAGACAACCAAATAATTCTGATTCCAACCCTGTTCCAGGTCCCACTACTTCCTGCTGAGAGTATCATCAGGAGCCGAACAATTGAGGAATATAACGAACAATTTAGGAATAATTTCAGTAGATCTAGGCTCTGCAAAGTTAGAAGTTGCAAGACACACTTTTATACATTATTACGAATTAGAAAGTATTTTTGATCATGTAAATAATTTGAATTCATATTACGACAAAGTGTCGGAAAATGTTAAGAATACAATTCCTGTAACGGCACATGTAGATTTAGTAACAGATAATGATAGTAAAGCTAGGGATATAGTGAACTATTTAAAGCTAATAAACCATACAAAGAATGTTGTAGAAGATAAGTTGGATATAATCAATTTAGATAATAATAGAAGATCGAGAAGAGGACTTATAAATGGACTTGGAAATGCGATAAAATTTGTAACAGGAAACTTAGATTCAGACGATGGCGAAAAATATGGTAAATTATTCGAACATTTAAAGAAAAATCAAAATAATATCATAAATCAAATAGAATCTCAATACTCATTCAACTCAGAAATGATCTATGAATTCAACCAGACCTTGAAAACTGTTAACTACAATTTTAATGAATTGAAAAAGAAAGTCCTGATTGTTAACGAGAAACTTAGTGATTATATAGAATTAGAAAAATATAGGGATGTACTGAACCATTTGAATATCCTTTATAATATTGTGTTAAGCTTGATTCAAGATATTGAAAATTCTCTAATATTCTGTAAATTAAAAGTCCTACATCCAAGTATCATATCAACAAAAGAATTGTACCAACAGATTAAGAAAATTTCAATTTATTACAATAAACAATTACCTTTAGAACCAGAATTGAAAAATATGTGGGAATTTGAAAACTTAATAGATGTAAACTGTAAATTAACTTCTAAAGAAATAGTATACTTTTTGGAACTACCAATTGTTGATGAGTCGAACTTTAATTTATACAAATTGCTTTCAATACCAAATGTTTTAGATAATAAATACGTAACCATTATACCTAAAGTTAGATATATGCTGAAAACAAATAAGTATCATGAAAATGAAGTGTCAGTTGAAGGACTTATCAATGAATGTAGTAAAAAGACCAGTTCAAGTTATATCTGCTCTACAGAACAATTGTATCATGATAAGTTAAATTGTGAAAAAGAAATTGTTAAAATGGGTACTACTTCAAACTGCAAATATACTGAAGTAATAGTATCAAATAGTATTGTTGAATGGACTACAGAGCTAGACAGTTACCTATGTATTTTTCCAAATGAAGAAACCATAAGGTTTGAAAAGCCATATGAAACTGTTACGAAATCGATAAAAGGAGTATATTTAATTACGAATGACAATAATTCAATTTATTATAACAACAAATTACTTAATCATGTATCAAAATCAAAATATAAAACAAAATTAATCAACTTGGATACTGTGCTTACAAAATTGGAAAAATTTCAAGAACCAGAATTCAAAATAAGTTTAGAACAATTGAATTTCAAACCGATAGATGTTAACAAATACACACCCATAATGGAAGAAGATATTGTAACTACTTCAATTAGCATTTGGACTATTATTATCTATGTTATTATTATCATTTCAATATCAATTTTATTATTGTATTCTTATTTTAAGAAAAAGGAAACATCTAACATTAACATTGTTAACAACACTACTACCCCCAAAGTTTTATTTAGGGATGGAGGAGTTATGTAGCACCTTCTACCCCATTATTGTTAACTAAGCATAATAGAGATATTAGCATCATTGTAATAATTATTCAGTTCTACTCCAGCGCGCATAGCGGATAGTCCTCATTTCTCAGTACTATGTATAAGTACGCATATTTATTGTAATTGTTAACCAAATAAAAGCTTTTTAAAAAGACTTTTGTGTATTTAATAAAGTTAACTTATATAAATATAATTATAAACACAATTAAATATGCTTAATTAATGATAAGTGTAGCATGAAAAATATGATATATGGAACAAAATGAAGCTGGAGCTCACTTGTTATTATACTTTTTGAAAATATTAGAAATGATTTGTTTATTTTGAACAAATATGTTACTCTTATGAATGATAACTTAATTCATATGAATAAGGCTCAATTAGATGAATTTGGAGTCCCAAGGGCTATCTATGAATCTTATTCCAATTGTGTATTATGATGGAGATCATTTTAAAAATCGTATGGTCCATATTAAGGTCTAAAAGCCTTACTTTTTCCTTTTAAATATCCTTAAAATGCACACCAAGTTTTAAAAATTTCCTTACACTGTATATCGCCGGGCATTTATTAAAGGAAGATCCATGTAAAAAGGTTCATCAAATTTGGTCCACATTTTTAACCATAAATGCATAACAGGCATTTATAACATAACAGTCAGACAAATGCAAAACGGTCGAATTGAATTAGAGCCCTCGCTCTGTTTGGCCAGAAGTTCATCCACAGGTTCATCAGATTTTTTATTTTGTAATTGGAAAATACTTTTGAATAAATCAACTTTTCTAGTTTGCTGCTATGTAAAACACGATATCAATTGGCAGCATGGCGAGATGGAGTTTAAAAATATGTTTGCTAATAAGTATCCAAGTATGCTTGAATTTGAGAGCTCACTCAAAGCTTCTTTCTATTTAATTATTATTACAGATGGCTGCAATCAAACAGGAGATTGATATCAAAGAATTAATGCCACAGTGCAATTCATGGCCTCAGAGTGGTGTTAGTCAAAATGAAATCGGCTTGGGTTCATCCCAGATGTTCATAAAAGAAGAAGTGCATGGTGAGTGGTATTTTCACTCTGTTTCTCTATTTCATCAACTAGTAGTACCATAATAAAATTCAGAGCATTGAATATATTATTTGTTGCTGTTCCTTCTTTTTTCGAGTTAATATATGCAATATACTTATTATGTAGTGCATCCTCCTTTTAAAATAATTATAGAATCCAAGAAGATACCCCTTTTCATGGTAAAACCACAATTTATAGATCTGAACAAATTATTACAAAATTTCTATATTTTGTTACTAAACAATCATCCTGCTTTCTCTAAATAAACAATAATTTACTTAAAGCAATTGATTTTCTTATTAATTGTACCCAATAAGACAACTACCAAGTAATTATCTTGAAGCAGATGTTGAATTCCAACCAAGAGAAAGATTTATCTCGGGTATTTTCAATAATTATCTAGAAAAAACTGGTAAAAACAATATTTATGTATTTTTTAGCTTAGAAACAACTAACTTCATCTCCAATGTGCTATTGATATTTTCATAATAGACAGAAAAATCCAAAATATTTGGATTTGTGACAATGTTACAAAAAGCAATCAATGTAAGGATTGCTGTGAACAATCAGCGATCACCAAAAATAAATAATCAAATATACAGCTTCCATTAACTTGTCTAACCTCTTTTGTAATTTCAATCACCAACAAATTACAATAGATAAAGACAACACAAATACATCATTATTACTGCACAAATATTCTCATTATAATGTGAAGTCGCAGAAAAATTATCAAGGAAATATGAAGTTGTGATTATTATTCAAATGAATTAGAACAGTATCTTTAAATAAAAAATATAAAATAGAATTGTAATGGTAGAAAGTGATGAAATGGAATGTAGTTATTGGATTTTAAACAGAGGTTTGAAAAAATGTGTGGCATTAAATTAATTGGTAAATATACAAGAGACATCTAATGATATATATTGTGCTATTGATATTTTCAGAATGCTCTAAAGAGGTAAAATTGGAATTGGTGGACAGTAAAGAATGGTCAACCCTTATTCATACAGATGGACATGACTTTGGAGGAGGAATCATTAACCCAAACAAGAAAAATGAAGAATCCATCTCCCCCACAAAGTTTTTGACACCAACTAATCCTGAAAATGATTTGCAGACACATCAAAATCTACAATCTTATAGCTGTGCTCATTGTACTTATACAACGTCTCAGTTGAGTGACTTAATGCAACATATCAGAGAAATTCATTCAGGGGAAAAACTACATGCATGTAAATTATGTAACTATGTGAGTTCAGATAAGGAAAGTCTACTAATCCATTCAGAGAATCATAAAGGTGATAAACCTTACAGCTGTGAATTTTGTGATTATAAATGCTCTTTTCAATCTTATTTGAAAGCTCATCTCAGAACTCACACAGGAGATAAGCCTTACAGCTGTAAATTTTGTGATTATAAATGCTCTAAACAATTTTCTCTTAAACGACATATCAGAACTCATACAAGTGATAAGCCTTTCAGTTGTGAATTTTGTGATTATAAATGCTCTACTCAATTTTCTCTTAAACGACATATCAGAACTCACACAGGTGATAAGCCTTTCAGTTGTGAATTTTGTGATTATAAATGCTCTGATCAATCTTATTTAAAATCTCATCTCAGAACTCACACAGGAGATAAGCCTTTCAGCTGCGAATTTTGTGATTATAAATGCTCTGTTGGATATAATTTCAAAGCTCATCTCAGAACTCACACAGGTGATAAGCCTTTCAGCTGTGAATTTTGTGATTATAAATGCTCAGATCAATCTTATCTTAAACATCATATCAGAACTCACACAGGTGAAAAGCCTTTCAGCTGTGAATTTTGTGATTATAAATGCTCAGATCAATCTTCTCTTAAACATCATATCAGAACTCACACAGGTGATAAGCCTTTCAGCTGTGAATTTTGTGATTATAAATGCTCGGATCAATGTTCTCTTAAACGACATATCAGAACTCACACAGGTGATAAGCCTTTCAGCTGCGAATTTTGTGATTATAAATGCTCTGATGGATCTAATTTAAAACGTCATCTCAGAACACACACAGGTGGTAAGCCTTTCAACTCTGAATTTTAAGATTATAAATGCTCTTTTCATTTTTCTTTAAAATCTCATCTTATAATTCATATGGTGATTGCCTTTCAGCTGTGAGTATTGTGATTATGAATTCTCTTATTGGTCTTCTATGAAAACTCACACAGGTGATAGATATGCCTTTTAGTTGTTAATTTTGTGATTATAAATTCTGTATTCAATCTAATTGATAAACTCATCTCAGAACTCACACAGGAATTTCAACTGTGAATTATGTGATTATAAATGCTCTGATCGATTCTTTCTCAAATGTCATCTGTAATAATAATAATAATAATAATAAAAATAATAATCTGTAATAATACTTTAAAACTCTTGAAGTATGTATTTCAAAAATGTTATTAATTGCTCTTGTATTGTGGACCCCTTTTTACCCAGTATCATAATTAAATTGAGGTACTGATTGCTGAATCCTTAGGTACAGTGTATCAAATGCCAACCCGCACAATAGTATAACCTTTTGTTGAAAAGAAGGCACTGCACATCTCAGAACTCACACAGTTGATAAACCTTTCAGCTTTGAGTTTTGTGATTATAAATGCTCTTATCGATCTTCTATGAAAACTCATTTCAGAAATTACACTGGTGATAAGTTTATTAGCTGTGAGTTTTGTTATTATATGGTGTGTTCGATTTTCTTTATACGTCCTCTCGGAACTCATACAGTTGATAAGAGTTACTGTTGAGAACTTTGAGGTTGTAATTTGTCTGATATGTATCCTTTAAACAGACTCCTTAGAACTCACACAATTAACTATATTCTCAGTTGGAAATTACGTGGTTTTAAGAGTGCTGCCACTGCACAATGAAAATCTCACCTTTGTTTTTGTAATTTTTTTTATTGTTACAATTGAAAATCACCTAATTATCACAGATATTATTATTGCCAGAATCCTCATTCATTTCTTTCCTGATGACATTCAGTGTTACAAATATCTACAACAGCCTCAAACTGTTACAAAAAGTCAATGAATACCATTTTCCAAATAAATGGTCCAGTGCTTGCTCCTTATTTATTACTGTAGCGAGTCTGCATTGGAATTAATAGAGCGAAAGATGGACAATGTTTCTCGGCGTTATCTGCTATGTAAATGTTTACTTTTAAGCCATTAATTACACTGCTTTGACACTTTTATGTGTCTACTTGGTAATTAGTAGAATGTTCTATTTGTTCGATTAGACATTAATGGAATGTTATCGTGCATTGTGGAAGGTTCCAGTTTCCTTGATTTGTTTGTTCAGAAGATGATAGAGAAATGTAGAAATTGCTCGATATTTGAAAAACCTATTTAAGGCGAACGCATTTGTGTAAATGAGTTCAGTTGTCTTTATAATTTCATCGTGATAAACAAGTTGTGACAGTTCTATATATACGTGTCTATATATACATGATAATTCTTTCTCTGTGATAATTCGTTTTCCTGCTTAATTCATACCAGTGAGCTACTGTATAGTTTTTGTTGCATTAAGTACTAGTGCTACGTAAGTTAAGTGTTCTTTTTTCGACGATTCTTTTTGGATATTATTGGACAGTTTATTGTACAGTTATTAATTAATATTAGATCGGCCTATTAACTTTTAGTGATTGATTTTTGTACAGTTTATTGAAAACTCATTATCAGTTGAACAATATCGTGTTATCTGTTTTTAATTGCTTATTTTTCTCTGTAAGACATTATTGAACAGTGAGTGTTGTGATTATTTGTATAAATAAAGTGCGAATGTAAATTTAAGTGTTGCCAGCGTTATTCTAGACATAGAACCCGTAACATTACTAAGTATGCTATTACCAATAGGTAAAAAAGTGAATGGTAATGGCTTTTATTGGTGGGGAGACCCTTGGGTAGTTTCACCTTGCATAGCAGATAACTGATAGCTCTGTTTTTCCAAAACGCATGTTCTATTGGTTATAAAATTTTCAAAAAAGTAAAGTAATTTTTTGGATTATTTTTTTTCATAACTATTTTTGTATTAAAGATACACTAGAGTGATGAATGTTAATGTCTTAGATGCTTTGAAATAATAAGATTTTTTAAACTGTAGGTCCATTAATGTTGTTATAAGTATGGGAAAAATTCGAATGCAACATAGTTATCATGTGGGCTTTCAGGGGCAGTCACTTTGAAAATTTATGGAATTTTTAATCATTTTAAATTTTTTTGAATATGCTTTCTTATATTGGTTAAAAATTTTAAATTATCTGAATTTTTTAATCAAAGCCCTTTAAAATTGGGACGATCTTTTGTCATCACCTGGTGCTATATGCTACTGCTACTTTTTATTTTAATAATCTATTGCAAGAAGTTATTTTTTGTTAAGTTATGTTATTTGCTCAATAAGTAATCTATGTTTATTCTATTCATTTATGTCAGTGATGAATCAAAAGCTATATAATAATGTTACGGGTTCTATCTCTAGAATAATACTGGCAACAGTTTAAATTAACACTTGCACTTTATTTAGACAAATTATCCACAACACGCACTTATCAGTTATATCTTGAACAAAATAAAGCAATCAGAAACAAACAAATCAATAATGTTCATTTAATAAAGATTTGCTATATTACTGTACAAAAATCAATCACTAATTGTTGAAAGGCCAATCAAATATTAAATAATAACTGTTCAATAAACAGTCCAATAATTCAAGAAAAAGCGTCTAAAACATAACAGTCGAAACACTACAAGCACTTACTAGTCACTGTATAGACTGTTAAATAAGCTTGAATAATAATCTGTCTCAATATACTGCGTTATCACTTAACACATTGAACGTTCATATTAGCATGGCTTGTATTAGCGCTCACTGATAATCCGGTTTGTATGAGTGGAAACTGGAACTGTCACTTCTTTCACTTATTGCATTAACAATCAAAACACAACTGACAGACTGACTTTTATGAGAGCCTCTGCCTTTTATTCATTTCTCATAATTTAGAAAAATGTAGAGAATAAATTCTAAAATAAACAAATAGAACATTCTCCATTCATCCAGGCTATTTTAATTGCCAAGATAAGAACATTCTAAAGGTGTCCCAATAAACTACAAGGCGAGGAGAGTAATTAATCGCTTCCGGAAATCAATATTGACACAGGCAGATATCACTGAAAATCACTGTTCTTTCTTTCTGTGTACATAACAATCACTGCAATGATATGTATGTCATTAGTAGCTACTGTGTAGTATAAATACAATTTATTCAGTTGCAATCCTTCATTTTTATTATAGAGTTTAAATTAGTTGTTATTTTTAAAATAATGTATATGTTACAAGTTTTGTTTACAATAGAATTATGTGAAATTCAGTCATTATTAATTGATCATTTTGACACTGAAATTTGGTTGAAATAACTCCTAATGAAAGATTTACTAGAACATTCTATTAGTGTAGGCCATTTGGTCCTCATTACCAGATAGTAGGCTATTTGGTCCTGATTACTCTGACACCAGACCTGAGCCAGCCACATCACTTAATATTATTATTGATGTTGTTGCTATTTTTATTATTATTATTATTATTATTATACTATTAGAAGATTAGAACAACAGGACTTGAAATGAATTTTCTGTTCATTCCATTTCTGCTTTCATATCTTAGCTATGGTTCCCAAATTAAACAAGGGTCACATATTAGCATTAGCATTAGAAATGTAAGCGCAATAGTTACAAGATACTATTTTTAAAGTTAATAGTTGGTAATTGATACAGAGTGTCCCACGAGTAACCTGCCAAACGTCTAAGGAGGTTTCGTCTCATCAAAGTAATGAAAAATGTTTATATAAACATATGTCTGGAAATACTTTGTTAGGGAGTTATGGCTAGCAAAAGATTTTGCCAGATTTTCTGGGAAAGGACAGAAATAAAGCCAAACTGATTTTTTTATGGCGTTAAGTTAGGTGTTGCATTTATTGGATTCTATGGAAAATGAACTGAAAAATTGAATAAATCACATCCCATACCTCTAGGGTTACCCATATCTGAGATATCAGACAAAATAAGCAAATTTCGGTCTCGAAAAGCATGTTTTGTTTAGATTTGATCTACATTAACTTCGTTAAATGGGTAATAAACACAGAAAATTTATAAACGAAAATTGTAGTGAATTTAATTCTGAATAATAAACAAACAGAAAGTTTAGAAAATTAATGTTTAATTAAATCAACACATATGAAAAATAAGACAACAGTAAAACAAAACATTTTAAGATGTTGTGAAACTGTACTTTTAATTATTACTGAAAAGGCATGCGGTTTATTCGCAAATACTGTACCATATTCATTCAATTAAATAATGACAAAAATTCACAGTATAAAAAAATTGTTGGTTGAGAAATAAGATGATAAAAATACAGCGTCAAGTGAAATGCTTTTAGTTTATTGAAAATCAAGAATTGGCAGCACTTCTGCAACAATACCTGAATCCAAGTTTTTGTGCAGCCGTACAAGTTATTAAACTGTGGTCGCAATAACTAGTCTGTCAACTGTGATTTGTGCAGTGTATGTGCGGTTTGTATTAATTGTACTTCATTCATGTTTTTTTTTTTAATGATAAGATGCCATTCACATTTTAAATCAAGAGTACGCAGATATTGTTTTCGTCTATGGTATTGCCAATGGATATAGTCGGGTAGCTAAACCTGAATATGAAAGAAGATTTCCAAATAGAAGAACACCTATTTACGAAACATTTGTATCGGTATTGAATAACTTACGAACAAATGGATATTTTCCATCCGTTACTTGTTCAAGTGAACGTCCTGTATGGCTTTAATGCAGGCTGTACACGAACAAGATACAGTAATAATTATGATTGACATGATACAGTGTAGTCCTCAACTTAGCACTCACCGACTTTCAAATAGATTAAACAGTCTGGAGAAAATTGAAAGAAAACAACTTTTATCCATATCATTTACAAAGAGTTCAAAATCTATGTGTTGATTTAATTGGACATTAATTTTTTAAACTTTCTGTTTGTTTATTATTGACCTATTTTACATAATTCTCTTCAGAATTAAAATCACTACAAGTTTTATTAATAAAGTTGGCTTGGGGATCTCTGATGGGTCCACATTTATTTTCTACCTGTAGTGTACAGGGCAACAGGTTGTTGGGTTGTAGGAGAGTACAGCTATTGTTCCTATTATAGATCTATGAATGCCCATTGTTGGTGATCAGTATGAGAACTGGACCCAAAGGTGATTTGCCATCTGAAGAGAGAACGATTCAGAGTGACAAAATCTCAATAAATTGGCAATGCTTAAGAGTTGATTCTCTATTAGTGAAGATTGTACGCAATTCATGATTTGCTTTCAAATCAACAAAGAAGTGCCGAGATGTGGGTATTGAATATGTGTAGATTATTTTGTCTATATACCCTACTTCAGGAATTTACAGAGAGTATCTCTGTAACTGAATTGGAACAAAATATGAAAGACTTTATGACAAATACAATTTTAATATTAGATGTTAATATTGCCTATTAGATTACCTATTTCCTATAGATTTAGTTACCTCTATTCTACAAAATAAATGCATAGGATCATTATTGTACAGAATTCTGCCCCCTTTGACTTTGATACAAACAAAAAATTATTTTGAATTATCTTTACTGATTCAAAAGCAAAAAGCTAACATTTTGTAACTTTCAACTCCCCCCCCCCCACACTTTTAACTAGGTCTCACCCCCCCCCCCCCCCCCCATTCTTGGGGACTTTTGGTATGTTATTACCCAAGTTTAGAGGAAGCGATTGGTGAAAAACACATTTCTCTATCAATAAATCCTTTCGAGGACTACATATTTTTGTCTAAGTTGACTGAGCTACTAGGCCTGTGGAAGCCTCTTTTCCTTTTAAAAGTAGCACCCCTTGAGAGGGTGTTGAGTTTGTTATTTCTTTAAGGACTCATCATTATACCACTGCATAAACAATTAGATCCGAAGCGGTATTGTGATATTTAAAAAAAAACTGAAAAATACAAAAATTGCCTACTTTTACACTCTCCGTAACTTTGGAACCGTTCACTATAGCAAGATTATGCAAAGACCATTTTTGTTCGCAATTTAATGTAGATTATTTTTGTATAGGACACTTTTCTATCTAAACCGCATAGTTTTCTAAATATTCGAGAAGAACTGATAAAAACGACTAATTCACCCACTTAACCCCCCCTCCTCCCCTAAACCCGACGCTGAAAATGGTGTAACTTTTTACCATACAATATGTATAACAATTTGCAAGTACTATTACATGTTACATCTTTTACAGAAATTGAGTATTTACTCAGAGGAGATTGTGGGAGAGTATCAGTGTGGCTTCCGAAAGCAAAGAGGAACGTTAGATCAACTTTTTGTGATAAGACAAATGATGGAGAAAGCCTATGAACATTCCATTGACCTACACATGTTGTTTGTCGATTTCCGTGAGGCATTTGACAGTGTTAACAGAGACGGCCTATACTGTTACATGGAGCAAAAAGGAGTGCCCAAGAAGATCGTGAGGTTGGTAAAAATGACAATGGACAATGCTGGAGCAAAAGTACTGGTAGAAGGTAGAAGTGGAGATCAATTCAGACTGTCAAGAGGAGTGCGGCAAGGGGATGCGTTATCGGCGACTCTGTTTAATATTGCTATACAGAAGGTATTAGAAAGTGTGAAAAACACTGGTTGTATTGTCTACAGGTCAAGACAAATATGTGCATATGCTGATGATGTCGTACTCATTGCCAGAAATGAGAGGGAGCTAAAGGGAATGATTGAGGAGCTTCAGATAGCTGGGAAGAAAATGGGTCTGGAAGTTAATGCAGAAAAAACAAAGCACATGAGAGTGACAAGAAATGCTGCTCGACGGGTGGCAAATGACTTTGAAGTGGGGGAATGGTCCTTTAAAAATGTACAACATTTCTCATACCTGGGTGTTGATGTGAACAGTACCAATAAGTTGAGTGATGAAATAAAGCAGAGAGTGATGGCTGGAAATCGTGCCTATTTTTCCAATATTAAGTTGATTACTTCTCGGTCATTATCCAGAGCAACCAAGTTGAAAATATACAAGACTCTGATCAGACCTGTGATCACCTATGGCTCAGAGACCTGGAACATTACTGTAGTTGATGCCAATAAACTGAGAGTTTTTGAAAGGAAAGTAATAAGGCGAATATATGGGGGCATCAATGATCATGGAGTATGGAGGAGAAGGGCAAATGATGAAATAAATGAAATTCTTGGAGGTGAGGATATAGTCCGTTTCATCAAGTCACAAAGACTGCGCTGGGCGGGTCATGTAGAAAGAATGGCAGAGCATAGAATGCCAAGAGCAATTTATAAGGCCAGGATGGAGGGAAGAAGGAGACAGGGGCGACCACGCAACAGATGGAGTGATGAAGTGGAGGAGGATCTCAGGAGGATGGGAGTTACAGCGTGGAGGCGAAGGGCTTGTGACCGGACCGTGTGGAGGGCTCTCGTGCGAGAGGCTAAAGCTCACATCGAGCTGTGATGCCAGAAGAAGAAGAAGAATTACATGTTACATTGATTACATAACAGTTTTTGTCTCACAACTCCACAAAATATCTACTCCAAAATGTGCGCTCTATAGTCAACACCAACAAGGAAGGCTCAAAATCAACAAATTGGTCAAACTTTCAAACTATTATAGAACAATAGAAAAAGGATGAAGGAAGGAATATTTCCATATTTACAAACAATAGGACAACCCTTTCCGATCTCATCAACCTGTTGCTTCGTCTAACTTCAGGTAAAAAATAAATGTGGACCCACCACAGATCCCGAAGCCATAAAGTTTCCGTGTTTACCCATTTAACGAAGTTAATTTACATCAAATCTAAACGAAGCATGGTTTTTGAGACCAAATTTTAAGTATTTTGTCTGATATCTTGAATATGGGTGATTCCAGAGGTCTGGGACGTGTTTTATTCAATTTTTCAGTTCATTTTATATAAAACCCAAAAATGTAACACCTAACATAACGCCATAAAAATCAGTGTAGCTTTATTTCCATCCTTTTCTAGAAAATTGGGAGAATCTTTCACTAGCCGTATCTCCCTAACAAAGCATTTCCGGACATATGTTTATATAAACATTTTTCATTATTTTGATGAGAGGAAATCACCTTAGAAGTTTGTCGGGTTACTTGTGGGACACTGTATTATATTGATAATAGTTTGTGGATGTGTTTTTGTAACCAGGGGTTGTCATGTTGTGCCAGTGTTCAAGTAGCATCCCTTAATGAGGTACAAGTAACCCCAATAGATTGAATATGTTGTGTTCAATGTACCATATATTTTATCTTGTAGATTTATTATTTTTATAATATTTTTGTGTTGTAATAAATTTGTTGAAATCATTCTTCCATGTAACTACAGTAGTATACTAATTACTTGAAATTAGTTCCAAGTTGGATTGGAATGAATTGAAAATTTTGTAAACTGTCAAATATTCAGAACATAATTTATTAATTTCGAGTCCCTCAAAGTGCTATCATTAATTATTATACTGAAGACTTCTGCAATGGCGGATATTGGCAACAGCATTGAATAGCTTATGGAAATCGATGAATGCTGGTGCACAAAAATGTTCAGTCACCACCAGAAATAAACCACGGACCTCCCAGTTGCTGGTCAGACTTCTCAACCACTATACTACAGTGACCCATTTTTGTGCAGCAATGCAATGCTGTTGACAATATCCACCTTTGCAGAAGCCTCCTGTAAAATAGCTAGTAATTTGAAATTAATAATTATTTACAATTACCTACTAAAAACTTACAATGTATCCCATATCGATGCTATTGAATGAATATATTGGTAGAAATCTCTACAAAAAGCTACTACAATTTTTAAATAGTCTTGAAAATATAGAAATATCTAAAACACAACTGATTGGTTGATAAAGCTTTTTATAGTCTTCGAAAGCTCCTTTCACATCAAAATTAAGCCTCACCTCAACTAATTGATATAGTAATAAACTATTGTAACCAGTTTATAAGATTGTATAATTGTTAATCTGACTTGTCTTATACTCCTTAACTGAAGTCTCCAAGACATAATATACAAAAAACAAAAATTAAGCTGAAATTTTACAATACCAGTTCGCTATAAAGCCAGAACTATGTTTGATGTATCTTTGAAACTGCTACGCTTGCTACTGTTACCCAAAGCAATAAATGCAGTAGCAGTTGGTGGGCTTTTGGGAGGGAGGGGCTCTTATAGTCTATGACTATAGAGTTGTAGAGAAGTTACAACTAATAACTACATACTGCAAGTTATAGTTATTATGAAGTTCATAATAAGTATGAAGTTATAATTAAAACACAATTTTTAATAAATTTGATAAAATAAAGTTTAAGTTGCCTATCTGCAAGTTAATTTATTTGCTTGTAGATGAAATTCATTCTCCTCTCTTTCTGTTCAGCAAAATGGTTAATGACAAGGTCATTGAAATTTGGCATAGACAGCAATTTTTTTCGGTTATGCAAATGGCTAAAGCATTCAGCCTCTCCTATTTTATGGTATTTCTGGTGAACTCAACCATTGTTTGCTTTTCTTACTAACTATCTATTATATATAGGCATTTAGTTACATCAGTCTATCTCTTGAGCCCAACACACACGAACGGCAATCCAGCGGCAATGCGACTGCACAATTGAACTGCCACTGAGTTGCCATTGAGACCGACTGCACTTCAACTTCATTTTTGATGTTGGACTGATGCTGGCTTGCAGTTCTATTGCCATCATATGTGTGTGTTTTTAGGAGGGGTTTGTGATGATGTTGAAGAGGGTATGAGATTTGAAATTAAGTTGGTCATTGAGTATAAATTGTGGATGTGAAATGGAATGTTTGTAAATTTCGAATTGTTCAAGAGTATTGAATTTTTGACTTTTGGGGGCAATGTGAAGAATGTGGAGGTTTTGATCAATGTTGGTGAATGAATGATTTTTTGTGAGTAGATGTTCAGCATAATTTGATTTTGTCTGTGGTTGGGTGAGGGCTTTTATGTGTTCTTTGAATCTGGTTGTGAAAGATCTGCCAGTTTGTACAATATAGAAGCTGTCACATTCGTTACATGTCAGTTTTTCAGTGCCAGAATGATTATGAATGTTGGAGGTG
Organism: Conomelus anceps; assembly: GCA_948455865.1. Lineage (NCBI taxonomy): Eukaryota > Metazoa > Arthropoda > Insecta > Hemiptera > Delphacidae > Conomelus > Conomelus anceps. Next base: position 43,771,856 of record OX418225.1, on the reverse strand, counting down.
GTGGTGGTGAGTTTTCTTAAGGTGTTGTTGGTTTTCAAAATTATGTTTCTTTTATTATTCTTTGGTGAAAAATTCCAATTGCAGTTTATGAAAGCTAGGAAGATGCAGTTTGAGCTAGGCTCTTTGGAATTCACCGGGTACCGCTATTATAACTAAAATCCCATTTCAATGCATGGGTGAACTGCTAGTATTATAATATGAAAATACTATTGTATTGAGTTACAAGTTATGTTCAATTGTTTAAATACAATCCTTTTGTTAAGATCCTCTGAACCTAGTCACTGCAGATTGTTTTTATAAAGGTAGACAAGTCTACACTCTAGGGAAGCGCCCTATTGCATCAAGTGTATTCTTGTGTTGGAGCTCAACAGTAAAGTAGTACAATATGAATGTAGATGAGACAAATTTCATCTACCGTCTAGCACACATGGAAAATTTGGAAATGAAAGGAGTTCTTCCTCCGCACTGATATAATCTTTCTCAACAATCATACTCTTGTGATCGTTAGGGGGAACGAATTCTGTATTCTGTTTTTCAAGGTACCGTATAGCTAATTCAAGCCTCCTGACCTAATTTGTAACATTTTACCTATGAAGAAGTTGTATAACTACGTTGAAAATATCAAGAAAGATTGGCAAAATGATCATTCATTTAAAAAAAGGGTGAGCCTATTGTTTCTTTGCTTTATATTATTTTTTATCATCAATGAAAGAAAATTTATGCAATGAGATTGATAATATTTTCTATCATTGCTATCACCTCATAGAAAAGGTAATATTAATCTTTAATTCCATCCAGATAAGTTTTCAACCTTTTGAAAAACAATAATTTGTTTTTGAGCATTAACATTTGATCATTAAAAATAATAATAATTTTTCTCCATATTACTATCCACACTTACATGCAACATGAACTGCTATATTCAAATTCTCCCGCTTTGACGATACACCTTGATTTGTAAAAGCACAACCTGTTATATCTTTTAAAATTTACTCAGTCTTTTGAATAATGTCGTTACGTAAAGAGCTGGAGTATATCCACTTTTTTCAATTCCAATTGCGTTTAAATCAGTTATTCCAGTGAACTTTTTAATAAATTTCCACTTTATTTAAGTCGGCGGTCGGCTGATGAAGCCTTGAATGCTTGACATGACATCAACTGGAGAATTCAAGAATAGCTTGACAGTTTGTGGTTGAGTCGTTAATATTTTGATTGAGCTGACTGAATTTATTCAGTTATCCATATTTGGAAATAAATCTCCATCCAGATTTTTGTACCTGGAGTGCAATGGATTTTGAAGTAAGTACTCAGATTCCACTGATAAACAATAACATCCAATATAACCTCAAAACTTATCATTACACTTTCAACATTAACTACATTTGCCAGTAAATTACTAGTTATAAAGCGTTGTAAATAGCAAAATAGGTTTCCCAAACACCGGAAAGAGTGTAAAAAGGGGGCTCCCTTATGTGCTAGTAACGCTAAGCAGCTAGGGAAGTCTAGGTTAGGCCCGGTATGTGCCTAGCCTTAGAAAACAATTCAAGAACTGTAATAATGATGGATTATGTGATTGAAAGTCACATAAATAATTTAGAATTCAGTAAAAACAAGTGTGCAAGTCGTATACCGGGGAAGTGTGAAAAAAGTTTTCTTTTTCAGTGCCTTGTTGACAACTGTGCCGACCCCAAGCACACCGCGCACCTTACCTCTAATTCTGAGGCTGGCTAGTATGTAAGAGCCATTTTTTGCATACTTCCCCGTATATGGGACACCCTATCTTATTTTTTCAGTATTCTTGTGTTTTTTTTATTGCTGATGATGCCCACATGAGTCCGAGACTTGTGCGTGTGTAATGAGGTGAATGATTACACATACATGCCTGACGGTGGAGCGGGATTCGAACCCACGACCACTTAAACAACAGCAAGCTGAAGTTGTGACGCCCCAACCAACTGCGCTAAGCGGCCCGCCTTTTGATGGGCTTGACATACTGATACAATTCTGTTAGCTCAGTGAGGAAAGCAATCACAAACGATCTCACTCCTCGTTTGTGTAGTACGCTTTTTGGACTAAAACATAGTATTGAGGTCTGAAGAGTCACCTACAGTCGAATCAGCTATGTTAATATATAGGCCTATATATTACAAGATAGAAAAAATACAGCGTAGTTGTGTTGAAAGCCGATAATGTAGTTTCTAGTTTCGTTATTGGTACATATCGACTTTGTACAATAGCCTAGTATTGATAGAGCCGTAACGATAGTTGAGACCCTGTCAATATCGATTTGTCAATCCGATCGATCTAAGGCCGGCCATTCACTATCAGGTACACCTGATCAGGTACGCATGATCAGCTCCCTGATCAGGTGTACCTGATACCTGATGAGCACACACACTCTTCATGTACACCCAGTCAAGTTTGTCAGTTCAACATGGATTCTACAGAAGATGATCTGCTTCTCTCCTTATTTTGTGTAGTTGTTGTAAAACATAAAAACAGATGGAATAAACGCAAACAATTATGTGAGGAATGGTTGCGGAGGAGAAATAAATTTACCCATAAATATTGATTATTTAATATTCTTGGATTTCTTGTTCCATAACGATCTGCGTTGTTAATATTAACTTTTCATTGTAAATTTAACGACTTGCAGTTAGTTTTAATTTGTGAGTACATAATAATTGTACTCACACTTGGCCGAACGTTTTCGAGTTATGGAAACTCATCTTAAAGGCATCCTAGATCGGCGATGTTGGTTATAAGAATTGTGGTTTTTGTATAAAATTGTGTTTTATTATACAAAAACCACAATTCTCCTAACCAACAAACCAACATCTCTGATCTAGGATGCCTTTAAGATGAGTTTCCATAACTCGAAAACGTTCGGCCAAGTGTGAGTACAATTATTATACATATTCACAACTTAAAACTGACTGCAAGTCATTAAATTAGGGAAGTGATAGCCATGAGCCATAGCAGGTATCTGTTCAGAGATTAGCTGCGTTCTCCTAGGCACTCTTTGTAAGGGTGACCAAAAAGATTGGCCTGCAAAAAATACACTGTTTTCTGCAGTAAAATCACTTCCCGGTGGTTCGGTACCCACCTAAAACTGTAGGTCCAGCTCATCAATCCCAATCATCCAACTCATTACCCACGCACAGGTCTCAGATCTATGTGGGCCTCATCCTCCAAAAAAATTACAATTAACAGTTAATATTTTAAATATTGATTAATTAGTTTCAAGTGATATATCTGTCCTTTTAACGTAATAATTGTTATCAGAAGGCACAAGGCTACAAAGGTTTTAAACATTTCCCTTCTGACCGACCTAATGCAAATTTTTACAACAGGAAAGTACACCACTGATCGACAGTCACCAACAACCCAAACACGCTCTAATCAAAATTAAATAATGTTTATCAGCATAAATAACATTTATGAACATAAAGTTTAAAAAGTTTTAAACTATCAAAATTTGAACTATTCTCGCCAAAAAGACAGTAGAACTGAGACCTGATCAGGTTTCTGCCACACACACATCAAGTCTGCTCGAACTGTCAGGCGAACTGATCGAATATTCATCAGTTGTCAGGTCGCTTTCAGGTCGCCTGAAAGGCTAGTTATTCTCGCCACACACTATCATGTACACCTGATCGGTTAACTGATCTTGCGTACCTGATCAGGTGTACCTGATAGTGAATGGCCGGCCTAATGATTGCAAAGATGTATGGTATACAATGAAAAGTGTACGTTGTCAGTACATTGTTTCAAAAACACGTCTTTTTTTAATTATGTACATGATTAAATATGACAAAAGCACAATTTATTTGATGATTGTGTCATGTATGCAGATAATTCATTATTGAATTTCTAAATACTGTTTTCTGACACTTTTTGACCAATCTCCTATTAGATTCTGCTATTAGTTTCTCCATGTAATTTTTAATCGTTTTTATTTAATATTTCAAAAAGAGTTTCACGTTTGAAATTGGGCTTCCGCCGCTCAATTTTTTTCTGTATTTTCATTTAAATATAGTTTTGAGACAATAGCTTTTCAAATAGTTGAGTAATATGCCTGGCGCACACACTGCAATATATCCTATATCTCTATTCTTCTAGTTTAGATCCTAGTACTTCTCATGCTAAGTTATATTATATTTTAATACCTATCCTAATGACCCAATTGTTGGCTGTTTGAAGGATAAGTTCGACTTTAAGGTCCAATATTTATATTTCAGATAAGACATTACGTGTTGTGTCTGATAAAGTTGAGTCTGTTGAGTAACTCATACGTTCGACTGCACTCAGGATTCTTGTTATTTGATGTGAATAAAAATTGAGTCAATCACAGCTCTGATTATGTAAATAACGGATTTAAGGGTGTTGACTCAACAGATCAACAGTCGACTCCAGTCACTCAACAGAGTCAACTTATTCAGCATAACATGAATTATGAGTACTAGCAGTTCTGTGAACAGCTGACCTCATGTCTAAGAATAAGGGGGTTTGCGCAGAGGAAGATTCTTTATGTACTCAATGATAATCATTATCACAAAATGAAATATAATCATCACATTCAGATAAATTTCTCACTAGCTTGCATTTAAATAGAAATAGTAATGACTTCAATTCAATTTTTATTCTCATTTTATTAAATAATTTTTACTTATTGTTGTGGATATCCAGTTTTCGTTAACTGCAGTAGAACTATTCATATGTATAAAACTTGCTGTGCAGAACTAACCTATTTTGTGTCTGTACGGATGCGTTTCGAACTATGTCGTTCTTCTTCGGCGCTTGGTCTGCAATCAAGCGCTGAAGAAGAACGACATAGTTCGGAACACGTCTGCCGTGACTCAAAAAGGTCAGTTCTGCACAGCAAGTTTTTACATAACAGAACAAAAGGTATAAATAATATAGGGTAACTACATGAGTAGAATAATGTTAAAAAAATACATTGAGAAAAACCCCTTACAAAAACCCCTAAAGCCTGTGTGTAAGAGTGAATCTGGTTGATAATGATGAGATAGGCTTAATATTATTATAATTAATACAATCATAATTAATTTATATATAAATATAATTGTAAACACAATTAAATATAATTAATTAATGATAAGTGTAGCATGAAAAATATATGGAACAAAATGAAGCTGGAGCTCACTTGTTATTATACTTTTTGAAAATATTAGAAATGACTTGCTTCTTTTGAACAAATATGTTACTTTTATGAATGATAACTTAATTCATATGAATAAAGCTCAACTAGATGAATTTGGAGTCCCGAGGGGAACGGGGAATTGGCTATATCTGGAACTCACTATATCTGTGTTAAATGTCCTATGCTTATAAAACTGTTCTGAGGAGGAATTCGGTATATGTGTCGACTAGGAGAATTCCCTATATCTGGAATTCACTGTATGTCAGCCGGAGGAATTGCCTATATCAGGAACCGGCTGTATCGTCGCTAGCGGGAACTCACTATATCTGACGTCACACCTACGTCACAGCGTACTGTGACGGTTGCAGGTGGGTCTCCTTCACAGCGTACTGTGACGGTTCCACAACTCCAGGTGGAGCCAACGATACGGCGATAGAATACCAACACTATTCATTCATCTACCCCAGTGATAGACAAACTCTGTCGGTGAGCTCGCGGCTTAGCGCGCCCTGCTATTTTAAATTAACATAATTAATATGTTTTTTTAATACGTTTTTTTACTTGGCCATTGTTAATATAAAAGCCAATTGCCACTGACTGACTGATTCTTCACTATTTCTTGTAAACCATGCGGCTAGAAGTTGAAATTTTGTGCACATGTTCAGTTAAGATCCCTAGATGCATACTAAGAGCAGGTTTTACCTGAAATCCCACAGTTGACTTTTTTAATTATTACTAACCACCTTTTTTTAATCATTGTTATTAATTAGAATTTATACTTATAACCTATAAATAATTTTTTATATCATATTTTTATTCACCAAACATTACAAAAATTCAATTTGCATAAGTTTCTGAATACAATATGGCACAGCCAGCAAAGAGAAACTTGCGAGCTAGCTACAAGTTCATTATAATACAAAAAAAAAAATACATGAAAAAAATACTGACTCTAACCTATCTGGTGAAGCCAGAAAAGCTAATTACCATTGGCCGACTGACTCATCACACTTTCTCGAAAACCATGTGAAATTTCCAGCATTTGGGACCAAAAACAACAATTTTTCAAAATATATTTTATCACCGTTTCTCAAGAACTATGTGGCCTTATAAGATGAGTATCCAGGTTCATTTAAGACTCTAGTTAAGCAAAATTTTTACCAGGTGTGAATATGTATTACTTTTAAAATTTGGTTGCGTATATATCTCCGCCTCCCATCACTGGTTTTAGTTGGACAGCTAAAACGTGGGAAGCGATCCTGCTGGCTAGTCATATAATACTGTATATTATGGTAGCAGAGCCATTTCCTTCGCAGATACCATTTCCTTTGCAAATTTTAATACAGCAGAACTTTTACATGCAAAGTGACATTGTTGAACTCAAACACTCGCTAGGGGGGTGTATACATTTATTGTTGTGCATGTCCGCACAGTTGATCTGTGTAATAAGGCGCTTACTAACGCCATTCCCTTTCGAAAAAAAATTTGTCCAGACATTTGCTAACAATAGCTAATGGCTTATATGCTTCATGTTTATGAATTGATTGGAATGATTCATTTTCCTCAAAATTTCCATCATAATTATTTTTGTAATTTTCCAAGATATTTCTTTTGATAAGAATTGTAGAACACTAAATTCTAAATTCGACAAGCCTAAAAGCCAATTCTTGCAGCTGGTCAAAAATGAACCATTTTTTGTATTTTGGAAAGTTGCTATTACCAAGTACTCTATGTACAAATATCTTGAAAAATAGCACATTTTTAGAGCCTTATTATACAGAAACACTACAGTCGCGGGTCACAATTTTAGGCTAAATTAAACCAGCCCATGCTGGAGGGGGTGAACATTTATAACAAAATTAGAAAAATTATTAGAATTTATTAATTTCGAATTCCTCTAATTGCTATTACTGTTGTCAATATCCGCCATTGCGGAAGTCTTCAGTATAAAGTAATAGCAATTAAAGGAATTTGAAATTAATAAATTCTGTTTATGTATATTTGTCAGTTTATTCAATTGTCAGTCACTTCAAACTAAAATTATTAGATAGGCTTGCATTAATAGGATAGCTGAAAATTTTTATAAATAATAGATAGGAAAAAAATATCAACAAAAGGAATTTTAAAATATACATCTCATCATATAAACAATCGATATACTTTAAAATAAATTAGATACTGCCATAAAATAAGGATGAATATAGAATATGATGGTTGATCTATGGATACTACTACACTAGCGGCCTGGCAAGGGGGGCGGACCGCACCGCGTTCCAGCCCTAGGGAGATGACAAAAAGCTGATATAATATAATGATTATACATGATTGTATGCATATAATGATTATAATTTCAAAATTTGAATCAAATAATGTGATTTGTTAAACTTTGGTGCTAATATGGACTCTAAATAAGTGAACCTATAAATGTTATCAAATGGTTCGCGTATTCTCCGAGGCTGGACCAAAACACTTATTAGAATTAATTTTGACCGATAATGCGGGATAAAATTATTGTATTAAGTGCCTAGAATCGCTTAGAGAGCGTGTACGAAGGGATTATTTTCGTAATTTTTCCCCCGGGATAGGATTTTAAGACCACTCTTATATAGAAAAGTTCAATAATTATTGTTTATTTTCAATGTATTTTTTTCTCTATGTTTTGTGTACTTTCATCACATATATATGATTGAATGAGCTAGTCCTATGTTTTGACTCGTGACTCGAGGCTCGCGATTTTGTCTGTATGTTTGTATGTTCGATGATAACTTTCGAATACTTTGACCAATCAAATCAAATCAGAAATGGTTTTATTTCTCCTTCAACAAATACAATATGTATGTAGGTAAATTAATATAAAATACAAAATAAACAAAAAAAAAAAAACGTATACAAAATATAGTTAGAGAGCAAAAAATTCCTCACATGGGCCTTAACGCCTGTGTGTGAAGAAGAGTCCGCGTCATCATTACAAAAGAGTTTATTATAGAAGAATAAAAAAAAACTCTGTTGAAAAATAAATATTACTTTAAGCTGAAAAAAACCTAGGGGAACTTAAAAAAAGGCTTCCGGAAGGCGGAAGCAGGAAGGATCCCCCATCCATCAAACACGCGTATTATGGGCACAACTGAGAAAGAGTAGTAGTTTTTAGATTAGCTTCTGCCAAGAGCACCCTATTCGAATATTTCGGGATTTTCCAATTAGCCAATTTTCTAGAGAGCTACGACAAGCAATTGTATGGAGCCCAAACATTACTAGAATAACTTGCAATTGCATTCTGAAGGAATTAAATTAGAAATTTTTTCAGAGGCCTGGCCCGAGAGTACATTCTGGTTTATGAGCTTTTTCCTCACCTGACAATATAATTATTATTACAAAAGTATGAGGAAATTTAATTGAAAACACACTTAATATTTGAAATATCAAGGAAACTACATTTTTAAACAGTTTAATTTGTTTAATATAATTTTGTAATAGATATATTTTTATTAATCACCAGTTATTTGATTAACATTATTTGTTTTAAAACAAACTAAATATAATTACGAACCAAGCCTAGTGGAGGTCATTTCCAGTGAAAATATATATTTAGATTTATGTATTTTGCTTAAACGGCCTCATTGGACTCAATCAGTTTCTTGTCCTCCTTGATAAGTTCTCTTTCTGCATTGTCCAGTACTTCTACATTCGTTTTGATTTTCTCTATCAGTTTTTATCTATAAATACCCTTTGTACAATATGTCAGTTGTTTATTTTTTATATGAATATTGTTTTTATTTCTTCAAGTTTCTTTAGATTTTCGGCGTAGATTTCCTGGGTTATTATCAGTTATAACATATTATGGTTTTATACCAAGTCATTATAGACTTGGATCCCAGGGGGTCCACATGGAATACTATGTGGACCACCTTCTTTCCAAGAGCTTTTACACAGACAGACAGTCGGACAACGGCACAATTCCAATAAGGCCCTGTTGGGTCCTTAATAAGAAGAACCAGTTATATTCTTGTTTGAAGAAAACTATGAAGATATGTAGTGACTTATGAATGTGGCAAACATAAATACTTTAATATTTGATATTTCATTAATATCTTAATTTGTTAGTATAGTATTGATTAACAATATTTTCTCTTTTATTTGCGCGTTATTTGTTAGGCATGCGGGCAATGCTAAGCACGCTCGGAGAATTCGCCATTGGTTAGTTGTGAGTAAAGAGTGGTTAATAATGGTAAGCTTTTATTATTAAGGAGTAGTGGTGAATAAATTCGAGTGAAGAACTGTAATATATACGAGTATATTATCACCCCACTACGACACTTGAGAGAGAGTGAGAGTGAGAGTGAAAGATAGAGTGAGGGTGAGTGAGAGAGAATCATACTATAGAACGCCTACTTTTGTAGCCTATTGTACAATAACGCCATGCTTCATCACAAGAAACATAAAAATATAAATATGCGTGAAATAAGGAAATTAAAATGTTATGGAAGATAAATTTAGACAAGAAAGAGAGCAAAAACTCTTTAAAATCACATTCAGCCAGAAAATCACGCATCAATTAAACATGCAATCTTCTCTTGAAAAGGGAGAGGGATGGTGTGGATAGCCTACTAAATGAACTCTAATCAGAAACTCTTGACTAACAAAAGAAGCCAAATCTGTGACTTTTATGGAGGTGAAGACATTTTTTCCAGGTGAGGTATCTCCCAAACATTTTCTTTGTTTACAAATGCTCCAAATTTCTGAAATTGACTTTACGTAATATTATTGCAAATTTTACGGAAATGAACCGCGGCTTTATTTTTAATAATAATGAAGACATGAACCTAAGAGATTTGACAGGGGAAGTCAAAGATATGACACAATAAACCCTCATCACCACTTGACCTTGAAATTCCAAATTAAATAGATCTCCATTTCTTCTTTCACAATATACAAGAGACATAATAAATTTAGCAAAGTAAAAAGCATCCTGTGTCCGTGAGTGTCGGTATGAATCGAAACAGCATGTACCATAATAGGTATGAAAACTATAGAAACTGTGTATAAATGATGATTTTTGTAATCAGATGGAGAAAAACTAAATACAAATAATAATCTACAAGCTACTCACAGGTAATTGACATGACAGAAACAGAAACAGTGATTAAGCCTGATCATGTTCTACTACACTCAAAACGCAGAACAAAATACATGAAATATTCAATTAAATACTGTACTTAATGAGAAATTGATATAGCCTAATATTTTTTGAAGAAGCACTCATGATCATCACCACAGTACACACTGTTTTCTCATGTTTGCTTTTTGAATTCTTATTCTTGAATTTTTGATACACAAAAACGTTGTCTTATTTTCAAGAAAAAAAAAATCATTTTAAATGAAAATAAATGAATTTTTGAATGACATCCTATTCATGAGAACAAGTTGATAAGCAACTGACATTTTATAAAATAACTATAATTTTCATAACTGTCATTAATAATAACTAGTGGCTTGTAGGGGCAAAAATCCCTGAATAAAAACACTAATACATAAAACAAGTCATTATACTACAGTATTATAAATCAAACGAACTAACAATCAAATTACCTATGAGTCAGAATTTCCCTGTTTACTAGATTTTTTGTGTGAGAATAGTCTTTTTGGTTGCTTTGGTTGTTGTTATTTACAATAAACAAGTTCATTCCTTCCGGAGATTTAACTCTGCTAAATGCAACATATAATTGCCCATGAGTAAATACTGGTTTACTTAGGTATATCCCAGCTTTGGCCTTGGGACTTATTGATAGTAATACAAAAAGCTATAGTCTGATTGGAAATTGTTTTCTTGACATATGGAAAGGCATATTAGGGTCTGTTGATATAAGCCTAATTCCTGGTAAAAATATTGCATTACCTTTCCAGATCCAGTTATTATTTCTAACTTTATGCACCTTCCGTAAAGGCCCATACGCCATTGACCAGGCTTAAGCCTGACCCAAGATTCATATTCCTTATCAATATCACGATAGCGCCAATTTTTAGTGTAATATGGTGTTTATGTGGTGGCATTCCTGATGGTGTGATATTCTATTGGAATATTTAAAAGTTCAATGGGTTCATCAATAATAATTTTGTCCACAATAAAGTAGTTCTTTGCTTCTCCCTCCACATTTCCACGTTTCCAAGTATTACATTGTTAATATTATGACATTGTTCATTCAATGGACACATTATTATGTTGTTTGAAAACATATTAACGTTGTTGATAGTTATTTTTGTATGAAAAATAAAACTAATCATAGATTCATTTCTTTGCACAAACTTTTCTGGAATATTTATTATATCAACTCCTCTGTGACTAGTTAGATCCGTTATGAGGTTTGTTTTCTGTAATAAAAAATAAGACGAAATTGTCACAACCACATTTATTAAAACTTTGAGAAACTAGTTTCGGTTGTTACACCATTATCAATCTCAATCTCAATCAGAGATTGATAATGGTGTAACAACCGAAACTAGTTTCTCAAAGTTTTAATAAATGTGGTTGTGACAATTTCGTCTCATTTTTTATTATGGATATCTTCGACAATATCACCTTCGCCATTACTAAGAAAGTTTGTTTTCTGTTGTTGAAATTATTAGCTTGTCTTCTTCAATGTGAAGAAATGTAGACAAAACAAAAAATTTTTAGAACATATGTCTGTCTAAATTTAGATTATACTATCCCAAGTAACCCACATGTTAATATTGAACACTGACTTGAAGATGAAGCACGATCACAATCATAATGTATTGATGTAAACAAATCAGACGTTTTAGAATTCCAATTCTATTCTTATGGAGAACATTTTACATTATATCTAATTTTATGTTAACATTCTGGAAATTCCAATAGTTTTCCCACCATCACGGAATAGAGTCCTTTAATTTGATCCCTCTCCCATCTTTCTACAACTTGCCAAACGCCCCCAGTTTTGACGCAAAGAATAGCCTAACGAAATTAAATATATTACGGTGATGATGGCAACCGATCTAGGTTGTTGTTGCTGTGGTGGTTGGTCCACTTAGTTATCCGCCCACTTTGGCGCTGTCCACGTTCCAAGCGGTGGTAGAGTGGGGGTTCCACATATAGCGACTTCCCGATACAGCCAATTCCCGGAGAAGACACATATAGGCAGTTCCCCTTGCATGCAGATATAGTGAGTTCCCGATACAACCAGTTCCCGAAGAGTACACATATAGGCAGTTCCACTTGCAAGCAGATATAGTGAATTCCAGATATAGCCAATTCCCCCAACCCGTCCCGAGGGCTATCTATGAATTTCATTCCAAATGTATATTATGATGGAGCTCATTTTAAAAAATGTATGGTTCATATTTAGGTCTAAAAGCCTTACTTTTTTCCTTTTAAATATCCTTAAAATGCACACCAAGTTTTAAAAATTTCCTTACACTGTATATCGCCAGGCATTTCTTAAAGGAAGATCCATGCAAAAAGGTTCATCAAATTTGGCCCACGTTTTTAACCATAAATGCTTAACAGGCATTTATAATATAACAGACAGTCAGACAAATGCAAAACGGTCGACTTGAATTAGAAACCTCGCTTTGTTTGGCCAGAAGTTCATCCACAGGTTCATCGGATTTTTTTATTTTGTAATGAAAAATACTTTTGAATAAATCAACTTTTCTAGTTTTTCTGCTATGTAAAACACTTTATTAATTGGCAGCATGGCAAGTTCGAGTTTAAAAATATGTTTGCTAATAAGTATCAATCCTGAATCTGAGAGCTCACTCATAGCTTCTTTTTATTTAATTATCATTACAGATGGCTGCAATCAAACAGGAGATTGATATCAAAGAATTGCCACAGTGCAATTCATGGCCTCAGAGTGGTGTTAGTCAAAATGAAATCGGCTTGGGTTCATCCCAGATTTTCATAAAAGAAGAAGTGCATGGTGAGTGGTATTTTCACTGTGTTTCTCTATTTTATCGACTACTAGTTCCATAATACAATTAGAGCATTGAATATATTATTTGTTGCTGTTCCTTCTTTTTTTGAGTTTCTAATTTACTTATTATGTACTGCATCCTCCTTTTAAAATAATTATAGAATCCAAGAAGATACCCCTTTTCATGGTAAACAACAATTTGTAGATCAGAACAAATTATTACAAAATTTGTATATTTTGTTACTAAACAATCATCTTGTTTTCTTGAAATAAACAATAATTGACTTATAGCAACTGATTTTCTTATTAATTGTACCCAAAATTACAATTACCAAGTAATTATTTTGAAGCAAATGTTGAACTCCAACCAAGAGAAAGATTTATTTCGGGATTTTCAATAATTATCCAGAAAAAACTGGTAAAAACAATATTTATGCATTTTTTGGTTTAGAAACAACTAACTTCATCTACAATGTGCTATTGATATTTTTGTAATAGACAGAAAAATCCAAAATATTTGGATTTGTGAGGATGTCACAAAAAACAATCAATGTAAGGATTGCTGTGAACAATTAGCGATCATCAAACATAAATAATCAAATCTACATACACCTTTCATTAACTTGTTCAACCTCTTTTGTAATTTCACTCACCAACAAATTATCATAGATAAAGACAACATAAATGCATAGTTATTGTTAGATATTATTGCTGCACAAATATTCTCATTATCATGTGAAGTCGCAGAAAAATTATCAAGGAAATATGGAGTTGTGATTATTATTCAAATGAATTAGAATAGTATCAATTAGTCAAAAATATACAATAAAATTGTAATGGTGGAAGGTAATGAAATGGAATGTAGTTTTGGATTTTAATGAACTAATGCTGCCACATTGAATTAAAAAGTTACTTCAAAAATGACTTTCTAAGGTAGTAGAGCTACTATACTCTGTTTCAAATTCTAATTCAATTTATTGAGCCAAAACGGTGTACATATACAGGCCAAGTCAAAACATCAAACAGAAAATAATAACAAAATTGCAAAGTACACTCAAAGTACAATTATAACGCAACTACAGAGCAATAGTTAGGTAAATAATACTTTCTGAAAAGTACCTAACACCAAATATGTCATGTATCATTTAAAAATTCATCCAAACTATAATAAGCCTTATCTACAAGAAAATCATATAGGTCTCTATAAATTATTTGAAGTAAACAAATATTCGGGCAGCTTCCTAAATAATCTCAAACCAAATACACTTGGACTCTTGTTGGAAAATCTCAATCTATGCTGAACAACATATGGGTTTCCACTGCCACGTGTGGAGTAACCATGTACATCAGAATTCTTTTTTAATGTACTAAATTTATTTGAAATGAATATAACCACTCTGTAAATATAGATACAAGGAAATGTGAGCAATTTTAGGTCTTTAAATGTGTTTCTGCATGTATGATTGTATTCTAAATTTCCCAAATACCTCACCACACGCTTTTGTAAAACAAACAATCTCTGAGAGTTAACACCAGAAGTACCTCCCCAAAGCTCCACTCCATACACCAGATGACTATAAATAAGGGAAAAGTACACACTTCTAGCAATGCCTCTATGCACAAACCTTACTATGTCCCTCAGTACAAAAAGTCCCTTACTAATCTTACCAGCTACTTTATCTACATGATCATTCCAAGACAATCTATCAACTACAGCCAAACCAAGCAAATTTACAACATTGGCATTTTCAATAACGCTATCACCTATTGTGACTACTGGCTCGAAAGGGAGCGTCTTCTTCAAATTAAATAGGATGGCCAGGCTCTTAATTGGATTGACCGAGAGAGCACACTCATTATAAAACTGAACAACTTCATTTGTAGACAAGTTAGCATTCAGCTCTAGCTGATTTATACTATTTCCATTAAATAGCAAAGTTGTGTCATCTGCATACAATGTAATGTTACAATTATTTGCAACAGAAGACTGTAAGTCATTTACGTACAACACAAACAGAAGAGGGCCGAGTATAGAGCCTTGAGGGACACCTTTTGCTATGCCTAACCTAGCTGAACTAACAACTCTACCCCCAGTTTGCACACTGACATACTGCATTCGATTTGTCATGTATGACTCAATCAATTTACTTATATTACCCCTCATACCGAGAGAATGCAGTTTGTTTAAAATAATTTTGACTTCAACACTATTGAAAGCCTGTGACAAATCAATCAGAACTCCCAAAGCAACCTTTCCGCTGTCAATCCCCTCAATCACGCTTTCAATAAAACTAGTTGCCGCCGTGATAGTCGACTTCCCCTTAACAAACCCATTCTGACAATCACTTACTAAATTAAATTTATACAGGTAGTCTATCATTCTATCATGGATCACCCTTTCAAAAATTTTAGATAAGACTGGCAGCACAGATATGGGCCTATAATTCATCATGTCTGCTCTGTTGCCCTTCTTGAATAAAGGTATGACTTTTGCAATTTTCAAAGCATTGGGAAACACTCCAGTCTGAAATACGCCATTCAAAATGAAAGCAAGAGGCTCAGCTATTTCATTGCAGCACGCCTTCAAAACTTTAATAGGAATATTGTCATAACCTGTGCTATTCTTATTTTTCAGGCTATTTATTACTCTTAAAATTTCTGTTTTATTTGTAGGAGTCAGAAAAAAACCTCTTGCACTATCTCTATGTTTTTTTTTTTTTTTTTTTTGTAGATTACGTCTTGGAGACTCCAGTTAAGGAGTATAAGACAAGTCAGATCAACAATATTATACACTAGATACCATAATTACTTCAATTAGTTGAGGTGAGGCTTAATTTTGATGTGAAAGGAACTCTTGTACACTATAAAAAGCTTTATCAACTAAATATTTCTTCAATTGATTTTTAAATATTTCTATATTTTCAAGACTCTTCAAAAACTGCGGTAGCTTGTTGTAGAATTTCCTACCAATATAACTAGGTTTTTGTTTGAATAGGCTACTATTGTGACTCACCAAGTGATAATCTCCTCGGCTTCTTGTATTATAATCATGTACATCAAGATTTTGGTTAATATCATTCGTTTTTACATATAAAGTAGCTTCATACACATATAAGCAGGGTACAGTTAGGAGACCAAGTCTCTTGAACAACGGCCTACATGAATCTAATCTATTTACTCTTTCTATACACCTAACCGCTTTCTTTTGGATCTTAAACACCCTATCAAGATTTTGTTTTGATGAATTACCCCATACTAAGATAGCATACCTAATATGTGACAGTAAGAGCCCATGGTAAGCTGTAAAAAGTAACTTTTTGTCATTCAATCTAGCGAGCTGTCGCAGGACAAATACCCCAGATGAAATTTTACTACATATTTTCTCAATGTATGGAGTCCAGGTCAATCGTCTATCCAACGTAACTCCTAGAAATGCAATTTTTTCTTCCTGGTCTAATTGATTATCGTTTACAAACACGTTTATAGCCCTATCTTCATTTAAATTATGTTTGTTTTTGAATTGAAGGTATTGGCATTTTTTACTATTTATAGTTAATTTCAACTGGTTTAAAAATTGGACAATGGACTGCACACCTATATGGGCACTTATTTCTAAATTATCTAGAATGGAATTGCTGAAAATGAGTGATGTATCATCAGCAAATAAGAGGGCTCTACCACTAATTAATTCTTTAGGTAAACGGTTGACATATAACAAAAAAAGCAATGGACCTAGTATTGACCCCTGAGGCACTCCAGCTTGCACCTCTAATTTATTAGATTTATTCTTTACTATACTATTACCAACTACTGTAGTTAGTTCTACACATTGTTTTCTCCCAATAAGATATGATTCAAACCATTTCAGTTCAACCCCATTTACACCTACATTTTGCAGTATTTCCAATAAAGTTCTATGATTAACACAATCAAATGCCTTTGACAGATCTAAGAAGATTGCAGTAGCTTTATCACCTGAATCTATTATATCTATTAGTTTTTCAACTAGAGAAACCATGGCTGTTTTTGTTGATCTCCCTTTCTGGAAGCCATGCTGTTCATCACAGATAAAGTTAGCTTCTTGAAGGTGCAGAAGTAACCTATTTAGAACTACTCTTTCAAAAATTTTACTTATTACATTTAAAATACTAATGGGCCTATAGTTTTCTACCTTTTCTCTATCACCACTTTTGAAGATTGGCAAGATCTTCCCCTCTTTTAAGTTATCTGGAAAAACACCTTGTTCTAATGAATGATTGATCAGATGAATCAAGGGGTCTAACAATTGATCTTTACATTCTTTCAGAATTTTACTGGATACCCCATCCATTCCTACAGTTTTTTTATTATTTAAACTATCAATGATATTTGACAACTCGTCTTGGCATACTGGGTGGAATTTTAATTCGTTCTGAATCCCCTCAGTATTCCTCATGTTTGCATCACTAATACCTGTATTAAGAGATTTTTGAAGATCCTTAGCAACCAGTTGATAATATCTGTTAAAGAAACTACAAATGTCTACACTATCATCAATATATTTGTTATTTTCGTTAATTATTCTGGGGACACTAGTATAAGCATCTACATGAGCTACTTGCCTATTTTTGTTTATTACATCCCACACTGCTGTGTTAAAGTACACACTATTATTCAAAATTTCAGCTGTTTTCTTACATTTCGCTCTTTTCACTTTTTTCATATAGTTTTTCTTTAGAGCTTTGTAATTATCTTCACTTAACATATTTCTAGATAGTTTGAATTCATCATATGCATCTTTAACCCTATTTCTTTCTTCAAGGATATCATCAGTTATCCACTCTTCAATCTTGTCTAATTTGTTCTTTACAGGGACTTTTTTAACTGGACAACTCATAGTAATATGAAACCTTAAAATATTAATGAAACTATCATATTTGTCATTTAAACTATTGCTATTGTAAACCCTACTCCAGTTTTCTTGTAGCAGATTCTGCTTCAAACAATCGATATTCCCCTGTTCACATTGTTGAATTTCTTTCATTACTCTACTCTTTTTAATTGATTTATGACCTTGCAACCCCACCTCTAAGATTTGATAGTCATGATCAGATAGTTCCGAGCCGCCTAATCTTGTTTTAGAGTAATCTATATTAGTAAGGATGTTATCAATTATTGTTTGTGATGTTCTTGTGACTCTGGTATATTCATGAACTTTTATTTCCAAGTTATTCATGTATATAATATCCCTTAAATCTTCTGTCATTTTATTCTGTGTTGCAAAGTCTGTATTGAAATCTCCCGCTACAATAACGTTTGTAAAACGAGTAGTAGTAATCTCTAAAAGCCTATTGAATAGTTCACAAAAATTGTTCCATTCCCCATTTGGTGACCTGTAAATACCTAACACCGCTACTTCCAAATTATTGTCGATTTTTACTCTCAAACCAGTAACTTCTAAATCCATTTCCACAGCAAATTTCTCTACATATTCTAAATTAAATGTTTGCATATTCTTAGCATTTTTAACGAAGATACCTACTCCCCCACTTCGATGAGATGTCCTGCAATACGACGTTTTCAATGAATAGTTTGGAATATTAAGTTGTGACAATTCATCTTCTTTTAAACCATGCTCTGTGAAAATAGCTATATCAGGAGCCTCTTCTTTAAAAAATACTTCGATTCTATCTATTTTGTTACGAATGTATTGAATATTCTGATGGAACACAGTGAGTACCGGTACTTCCCTATCATCCCTTATTACTTTATCGTTGCTTTTGCATATTGAAGTAGATTTACTTAATCTCTTAGGATCTTGAGAGCCTATCAGATTGCTACAAGAGTTCCTTCCACTAATGCTATCCTGATTTTTTGATCGATTAACGTCTTTTAATACAATTGAAGATATGAATTTATCATCTGAAACTAGTTTCCCTTCCCGGTTTTGAGCCACTTTACTAAAAAAGGTTCGTTAGATGATTGTTTAGGAGAATTATTGACAGTAGATTGCAAACGACTTTCAATCAGCTCTGCCAGCCTATTACAAAATATTACTTTGCCAGATTGATTTAGATGTAGACCATGATTAGTGAAGTTTTGTTTTTTCAGCCTTTCATTTAGAAAACAAATCCCCAACTGCTTAGAATTCTTATTTTTTAGGCTGTTGATTGTATTATGAATTGATTTATTTGTTGACTTAATGGCTTCATTTAGCTCTGGCCTATCAAACCTATACGGAATTGTACTTATTATTACATTAGTTTTTTGGCTGAGTGGCACAATCTCTTTAATTTTTTCATTTATTTCAGGAAGATGTTTTAGATTAGGTTCATTTATATTGTTTGAGCCACCCAGTACTATTAGAAAATCATTTTTACCAAAATCTTTAGTTTGTTCCTGTGCTGACTCTACGATAGCGTTTATAGGGGCACTTGGTTTGAAAAAGCTCTGAACTTCATACTTATTTTTTAATCTTTTATTTAGTAGGTCACTACAGTCTCGTCCATGACTGGATGTCAAGAGCAGTACTCTACCTTTCCTATCGTTATTTGCCCTTACTTTAGTTTTGGTTGCTGTTTGCAAAACCTGACTATACGTTTTTGTTTGACCATTTCTATTTATTTTTTTTTTTTTTTTTTTTTTTTTTTTTTTCCCCCATTTGATTTAGGTTCTACTTTTTTTGTATTGATCAGAGGTTCAGATCTTACATTAGCCAAGTTTATTTTTGATTTTAATATTTCGATTTCCTCTGACATAGACCTACATTGACTCGTGAGATTTAGTATTTCAGTTTTATGGTCTTCCTGCTGCAATTTTACAATAACTTCCAGAGATTTTATGTGATCCACTAACCCTATTCGTTCTTCCTCAGAATTTTTTAGTGATGTTTCTAATTTTGTTTTCAATTTGGTGTGATCACTCAATAGTTTAGCAACCTTTTCTTCTACATCTACAGTAGCTTTAAGAGCTGTTGGAGATTTTTTCGTTAATAATTGCTGAGATCGCGTAGCTACTTGAGTTTTAGTTGAACAATTAGATTTAGATGCCTTGTTTGGACTCATTTTCCTAGCTAAAAATTGTTTTCAATTGATTTTAGTTAAATGTTTAATGAAATATTACTTAATTTATTACAATTGTCAACTTGAGACTATTTAATTACAAGAAAATTCATCAATATCGGTACACCTAACCTCGAAAATAGAATTTGACTTTTTATTTAAATACTTTAACTTATATTAGACAAGTTAATGATGTAAATTATTAAGATATTATAAATACTAATGATAATAAACAAAAATACTACTTATCCGTTCGAATTAAAATTCTATGCTTCAAAATTCGCAGAGCCTGTTCAGACAACGTATGCACAGTACCACTGCTACCTCGATACTCTCCGGTTTTGTGATTGCCGAACAGTTTGTGTACTAGCAGACTGCGTATCAGGAGCCATGGAAACAAAATACCTATTAAAAAACTCTGCAATATCCTCAGGATTTTCAACTCTCTTATCATTCACATCAAGAATTATGTCCTTCACACGTGTACTTTTAACACCTCTAAATTTATTTATTATACTCCAACTCGTTTTGGACTTGTTTGCGGAATTTGAGATAAGACCCCCATAAAACTTCCTTTTAGCCTCAATAATCCTACTAACATACTGCTGTTTAACCCCCTTCAACAAATTTTCATCAATAACTAACCCCTGTTTAATCCTAAATCTAGAAAGATCAATAAGAGCTTTTAGCTGCTGAATTTCGGGAGTAAGCTGCTCAAATCTCTCCCTCAATTTCCTACTCTCATTTCTTAAACCCCTTTTTCTCCTACTATTTATGGGTGGACACTGAACACCAAGATGATGCAGAAGAGAGCGGTGAAAGCATTCAAATTGATTATTAACATTGGTCTCATTATATACAAGTGCCAGGATTCTCTACTGAGAGCAGCTTTTAAATTGGCTAAATTTGGAATGGACAAATTATAAGAAGGTATACACACTGGATCATCCATTCCATTAAATTTCTGTGGATTAGTAACAAAAGATGTGGAGAAAACTTGTGCGGAATGATCCGACAAAAATGTATGTAAAACCGATGACTTACAACTATCATCCTCTATGTTAGTCAGAACATTATCTATTGCTGTTTTGGATTCAGGTCTGATTCTTGTTGGCTCAGATATTGTATAATGCAATCCAAATTGATCCAAAATCAAAACTAAATTTCTGTATTCTGATGTATTTCTTAAAACATCAATATTGTAATCACCGGCTAAAATAACTTTATTTCCCAGTTTCTCCGTTATCTGTTCAATCAAGCATGAGAATTTATCAAAAAACAAGTTAATATCTCCATTAGGTGGTCGATATATACCACATATTACAAGCTCCACATTTTTTTCAAATTCAAACCTTATACCGCACATTTCAATGTCACCCATTGAACAGATATTACTACTGTCCAGAACCGTCAAACTGCTACCCAATAATTCCATCAATTCATCACTGACAAATATAGCAACTCCCCCTTTTCTCATACCAGACCTACAATAGCTACAAGATAGAGACATATTCCTTAATTTTATACAATTTATTTCATCTTCCTTTAAACCGTGCTCAGTAACCATTAAAACATCAGGCCTTTCCTCCTCAATTAAAAATTCCAACAGATTTAACTTATGGAATAGACCATGTATGTTCTGATGGATTACTTTCAAATTATAAACTGCTGGCTTATGTCTGTTAATCTTAATTTCACAGTTATCTACAATGTCTTGTTCAGAAACACACCTGAAGTAGATATGCCTAAAAAAGAGGACTCTTCACCGGATTGATGTAAGGATCGGAAAGAAAAGTTTTCTTCTTGACTTATAAATGTAGGGCTCATGACATCAGGAACTGGGCTGCAGGGCTTAGGAGAAATGAAAGGAATAGGTGTAATAGGGAAGGAACCAATGTATTGAATACCGGGGAATTCAGGCACTTCACGGGTCACACCTACTTGCTCATTCGTGGAAATCTCACCTCCATCAATCACCGCCAATTTGTCAATAATGTTTGAAATAATGTGTGGCATAAAATCTATTGGTAAATATACTAGATATCTAATGATATATATATTGTGCTATTGATATTTTCAGAGTGCTCTAAAGAGGTAAAATTGGAATTGGTGGACAGTAAAGAATGGTCAACCCTTATTCATACAGATGGACATGACTTTGGAGGAGGAATCATTGACCCAAACAAGAAAAATGAAGAATCCATCTCCCCCACAAAGTTTTTGACACCAACTAATCCTGAAAATGATTTGCAGACACATCAAAATCTACAATCTCATAGCTGTGCTCATTGTACTTATACAACGTCTCAGTTGAGTGACTTAATGCAACATATCAGAGAAATTCATTCAGGGGAAAAACTACATGCATGTAAATTATGTAACTTTGTGAGTTCAGATAAGGAAAGTCTACTAATCCATTCAGAGAATCATAAAGTTGATAAACCATACAGCTGTGAATTTTGTGATTATAAATTCTCTTTTCAATCTTATTTGAAAGCTCATCTCAGAACTCACACAGGAGATAAGCCTTACAGCTGTAAATTTTGTGATTATAAATGCTCTAAACAATTTTCTCTTAAACGACATATCAGAACTCATACAGGAGATAAGCCTTTCAGCTGTGAATTTTGTGATTATAAATGCTCTGATGAATCCAATTTTAAAGCTCATCTCAGAACTCACACAGGTGAAAAGCCTTTCAGCTGCGAATTTTGTGATTATAAATGCTCTGCTCAATCTTCTCTTAAACGTCATAACAGAACTCACACAGGTGATAAGCCTTTCAGCTGTGAATTTTGTGATTATAAATGCTCCAAAAGATCTGATTTAAAAACACATCTCAGAACTCACACAGGAGATAAGCCTTTCAGCTGTGAATTTTTTGATTATAAATGCTCCCTTCAATCTTCTCTTAAACATCATATCAGAACTCACACAGGTGAAAAGCCTTTCAGCTGTGAATTTTGTGATTATAAATCCTCTGTTCAATCTCATCTTAAACATCATATCAGAACTCACACAGGTGAAAAGCCTTTCAGCTGTGAATTTTGTGATTATAAATGCTCTTTTCATTCTTCTTTAAAAGCTCATCTCAGAACTCACACAGGAGATAAGCCTTTCAGCTGTGAATTTTGTGATTATAAATGCTTTGTTCAATCTTCTTTAAAACGTCACATCAGAACTCACACAGGTGATAAGCCTTTCAGTTGTTAATTTTGTGATTATAAATGCTCTGTTTAATGTTCTCTGATAGCTCATCTCAGAACTAACACAGGTGAAAGATTTTCTGCTGAGAACTTGGAGCTTGTAATTTGTCTTATATGTATATATCCTTAAAAAAGATTCCTTAGAACTCACACAAATAGCTTATTTCTCAGTAGGAAAACATGTGGTTTCAAGAGTGCCACTGCACTATGGAAATCTCAGCTTTGTTTTCATATTTTTTTTTGTTATTACAATTGACAATCACATACTTATCACAGATATTACTATTTTCAGAATCTTAGGTATGGTTCCCAAAATAAACTAAGGTTATGCAAGGGTCACATATTGCTGGAAATTAGCATTAGAAATGTAAGCCGTATAGTTACAAGATAATATTTTGAAAGTTAATAGTAGGTAATTGATATTGATTATAGATCGTGGATGTGTTGTTGTAGCAAGGGGTTCTCATGTTGTGCCAGTGTTCAAGTAGCATTCCTTAATGAGGTACAAGTAACCTCAATAGATTAAATATGTTGTGTTCAATGTACCATATATTTTATCTTGTAGATTTATTATTTTTGCAATATTTTTGTGTTGTAATAAATTTGTTGAAGTCATTCTTCCATGTAACTACAGTAGTATACTAACTACTTAAAATTAGTTCCTAGTTGGATTGGAGGGAACTGAAAATTTTGCAAACTGTCAAATATTCAGAACATAATATATTAATTTTGAGTTCCTCAAAGTGCTATCAATTTATTATACTGAAGACTTCTGCAATGGCGAATATTGGCAACAGCATTGAATAGCTTATGGAAATTAATGAATGCTGGTGCACAAAAATGTTCAGTCACTGCGAATCAAACTATGAACCTCCCAGTTGCTGGTCAGGCTTCTTACCCACTAGACTACAGTGACCCATTTTTGTGCAGCAGTGCAATGCTATTGACAATATGCTATTCAATGCTGTTGACAATATCTGCCTTTGCAGAAGTCTTCAGTAAAATAGATAGTAATTTGAGGAATTTCAAATTGATAATTTGATTTAAATTTACCTACTAAAAACTTACAATGTATCCCATATCTATGCTTTTGAGTGAATATATTGGTAGGAATCTCTACAACAAGCTACCACAGTTTTTAAAGAGTCTTGAAAATGTAGAAATATCTAAAACACAACTGATTGGTTGATAAAGCTTTTTATAGTCTCCAAGAGTTCCTTTCACATCAAAATTAAGCCTCACCTCAACTAATTGATATAGCAGGGGTGCCCACAGGGGGGGGGGGGGCTATGACGCAGACTGCGTCATTGAAATTCTTGGGGGGGGGGGGGGTTCCAAAAACCTTTTTTTTTGGGGGGGGGGGGGGGGTAAAGTTGATTGAAACCGTGTTTAACGTGACAACATTCAAAAATATACTACGAAGTCACCAGATAGAATGTCAATTAATGAAAATATATTTTTTATTATTATTATACAATTGAATGTGAATTAGCTAAAATTGTTATGTTTAGGATTTGTGCAGGAAGTTATTATTCAAACTTAGCAAGACACTAAGCGAGTGCTATGAAAGTGGTTTATACAACTTTACTCTCCTTAACAGTTACTAGTTAATCAGCAGAAAGAGCAGTAAGTCGATTTAAAATTATCAAAAACAGACTCAGATCAGCTATGGGAGGCTCATGGTTGTCCAATCTAATGGTGCTAGCTGCAAAAAAACATGTACTTGAGTCTATTTCTAACAAAGAAATAATTGAAAGGTTTTCTGTTTCCTCATCCCAAAGAAAAAAAATTCTATGTGGGGTTTAGAGAGATAGATTTAACAAGCTTAGAAGGTACCTAGCTAACTTGTAGATGGTCACAGCCTACAAATTTAAAATGTTTGACTTCAAACTGTTGATGTTTTTCATGTATTTTACGATAACTACTTACTAATAAGTAAGAACTGCTATAGCAAAACTTACTAAATACTAAAAATTCAGTAATTTTTCATAACTATATCTTTATTTTGTTTTTGAAAGACACTAACTTCTTTTGATTGTGTGTTGTAAATAACTATACATGAAATGTGTGCCTTTTATGCACTTCATCCATACATAAATTCTCCCAAGACACTACACTAAGTAAATAACCTGTTGTTTAACTACTGTCCAATAAATGACTTAGTATTTTGAATTTTTGTGTTTTACAAATGAAGTTATTAAAGTTATTAACTCATTGTTTTCACTTCCTTTAAACTTAAAGGAACAACTTTGTAGAATTATTTAACCTTAATGTAATTGGTACACCGAACATAAATTTATAGGTATTTCATTTTTATTGAACATTGTGTATTTGTAATAATATTTTATCGTTTAAAAACCATTTAGGTTCAAATTCTTATTTAGCTATTTTGCAATTACGTTTATTGAGCAGAAGTTCATATATTCATTTCATTGATATTTCTTTTTCACCTTTACAAAAAAATGTTACCTATGTAAAGAATCTCAAGAAATATACATACATTTTGTATATTATCGACTGGGTTTGAATTTTTTCAAAATTATAATAATCTTCTTTTAGTTTTAGAAAGAATACGGGGGGCTTTTTTCGCATTTTTTTTTTGGGGGGGGGGGCTAAATTTAGGGGGGGTGCGTCATGATGCTTAGGGTGGGTGGGCACCCCTGGATATAGTAATAAACTATTGTAACCAGTTTATAAGATTGTATAATTATTAATCTGACTTGTCTTATACTGAAGTCACCAAGACATAATATACAAAAAAACAAAAATTATGCTGAAATTTTACAATACCGTACCAGTTCTGCTATAAAACCAGAACTATGTTTGATGTATCTTTGAAACTGCTATGCTTGCTACTGTTACCCAAAGCAAGAAATGCAGTAGCAGCTGGTGGGCTTTTGGGAGGGAGGGGCTCTTATAGTCTATGACTATAGAGTTGTAGAGAAGTTACAACTAATAACTACATACTGCAAGTTATAGTTATTATGAAGTTTTAATTAAAACACAATTATTAATAAATTTGATAAAATAAAGTTTAAGTTGCCTATCTGCAAGTTAATTTATTTGCTTGTAGATGAAATTCATTCTCCTCTCTTTCTGTTCAGCAAAATGGTTAATGACAAGGTCATTGAAATTTGGCATAGACAGCAATTTTTTTCTGATATGCAAATGGCTAAAGCATTCAGCCTCTCCTATTTTATGGTATTTCTGGTGAACTCAACCATTGTTTGCTTTTCTTACTAACTATCTATTATATATAGGCATTAAGTTACATCAGTCTATCTCTTGAGCCCAACACACACAAACGGCTTGCAGTTCTGTTGCCATCATATGTGTGTGTTAACAGGACTGCAAGCCAATGGCAGTTTTGCAGTCAGCTAGCTGACAGTACCAACGACAACTGGAGGCAGTCGCCCATTGACGCTCTGTTGATGTTGCCCGTGCTCTATTACATTTTGTGTTACTGAATTGTGTAACTGTCAGCAATCAATGGCAATTTTGCAGTTAAATTGCTGCTGGATTGCCGTTCATGTGTGTGTTGGTCATTACATTTATATTATTCATATGTATTATCTTGCTGTGCAGAACTGACCTTTTTTTTGAGTCGCGGCGGACGCGTTTCGAACTATGTTGTTCTTCTTCGGCGCTTGGTTGCAGACTGAGTAGTTTTCTAGTATGTAAGGTCTGGTGGTCGTAGGAAGGTAGTGGGAGGAGTGGATGTGGTGGGGTAAGTGTTGGTGTGGTGGAGGTGTTTTTAGGAGGGGTTTGTGATGATGTTGAAGAGGGTATGAGATTTGAAATTAAGTTGGTCATTGAGTATAAATTGTGGATGTGAAATGGAATGTTTGTAAATTTCGAATTGTTCAAGAGTATTGAGTTTTTGAATTTTGGGGGCAATGTGAAGAATGTGGAGGTTTTGATCAATGTTGGTGAATGAATGATTTTTGTGAGTAGATGTTCAGCATAATTTGATTTTGTCTGTGGTTGGGTGAGGGCTTTTATGTGTTCTTTGAATCTGGTTGTGAAAGATATTCTAGTTTGTCCAATATAGAAGCTGTCACATTCGTTACATGTCAGTTTGTAAGTGCCAGAATGATTATGAATGTTGGAGGTGGTGGTGGTGAGTTTTCTTAAGGTGTTGTTGGTTTTCAAAATTATGTTTCTTTTATTATTCTTTGGTGAAAAATTCCAATTGCAGTTTATGAAAGCTAGGAAGATGCAGTTTGTGCTAGGCTCTTGGGAAATCACCGGGTACCGCTATTATAACTAAAATCCCATTTCAATGCATGGGTGAACTGCTAGTATTATAATATGAAAATACTATTGTATTGAGTTACAAATTATGTTCAATTTTTTAAATACAATCCTTTTGTTAAGATCCTCTGAACCTAGTCACTGCAGATTGTTTTTATAAAGGTATATATATCTACACTCTAGGTAGATATATATCATAAAGGTATATATCTACACTCTAGGGAAGCGCCCTATTGCATCAAGTGTATTCTTGTGTTGGAGCTCAACAGTAAAGTAGTACAATATGAATGTAGATGAAACAAATTTCATCTACCGTCTAGCACACATGGAAAATTTGGAAATGAAAGGAGTTCTTCCTCTGCACTGATATAATCTTTCTCAACAATCATATTCTTGTGATCGTTAGGGGAACGAATTCTTTATTCTGTTTTTCAAGGTACCGTAGGCCTATAGCTAATTCAAGCTTCCTGACCTAATTTGTAACATTTTACATATGAATAAGTAGTATAACTACGTTCAAAATATCAAGAAAGATTGGCAAAATGATCATTTATATAAAAAAAAGGTGAGCCTATTTTATCTTTGCTTAATAGAATTTTTTATCATCAATGAAAGGAAATTTATGGAATGAGATTGATAATATTTTCTATCACCTCATAGAAAAGGTAATATTAATCTTTAATTCTATCTAGATAAGTTTTCAACCTCTTGAAAAACAATAATTTGTTTATGAGCATTAACATTTGATCATTAAAAATAATAATTAACTTTTTTTTATATTTTACTATCAACACTTTCTTGCAACATGAACTGCTATATTCAAATTCTCCCGCTTTGACGATACACCTTGATTTGTAAAAGCAAATCCTGTTATATCTTTTAAAATGAACTCAGTCTTTAGACTTTAGTCTTAGTAAAGAGCTGGAGTATATCAACTTTTTTCAATTCCAATTGCGTTTAAATCAGTTATTCCAGTGAACTTTTTAATAAATTTCCACTTTATTTAAGTCGGCGGTCGGCTGATGAAGCCTTGAATGCTTGACATGACATGAGACATCAGACATGACATCAACTGGAGAATTCAAGAATAGATTGACAGTTTGTGGTTGAGTCGTTAATATTTTGATTGAGCTGACTGAATTCATTCAGTTATCCATATTTGGAAATAAATCTCTATCCAGATTTTTGTACCTGGAGTGCAATGGATTTTGAAGTAAGTACTCAGATTCCACTGATAAACAATAACATCCAATATAACCTCAAAACTTATCATTACACTTTCAACATTAACTACATTTGCCAGTAAATTACTAGTTATAAAGCGTTGTAAATAGCAAAATAGGTTTCCCAAACACCGGAAAGAGTGTAAAAAGGGGGCTCCCTTATGTGCTAGTAACGCTAAGCAGCTAGGGAAGTCTAGGTTAGGCCCGGTATGTGCCTAGCCTTAGAAAACAATTCAAGAACTGTAATAATGATGGATTATGTGATTGAAAGTCACATAAATAATTTAGAATTCAGTAAAAACAAGTGTGCAAGTCGTATACCGGGGAAGTGTGAAAAAAGTTTTCTTTTTCAGTGCCTTGTTGACAACTGTGCCGACCCCAAGCACACCGCGCACCTTACCTCTAATTCTGAGGCTGGCTAGTATGTAAGAGCCATTTTTTGCATACTTCCCCGTATATGGGACACCCTATCTTATTTTTTCAGTATTCTTGTGTTTTTTTTATTGCTGATGATGCCCACATGAGTCCGAGACTTGTGCGTGTGTAATGAGGTGAATGATTACACATACATGCCTGACGGTGGAGCGGGATTCGAACCCACGACCACTTAAACAACAGCAAGCTGAAGTTGTGACGCCCCAACCAACTGCGCTAAGCGGCCCGCCTTTTGATGGGCTTGACATACTGATACAATTCTGTTAGCTCAGTGAGGAAAGCAATCACAAACGATCTCACTCCTCGTTTGTGTAGTACGCTTTTTGGACTAAAACATAGTATTGAGGTCTGAAGAGTCACCTACAGTCGAATCAGCTATGTTAATATATAGGCCTATATATTACAAGATAGAAAAAATACAGCGTAGTTGTGTTGAAAGCCGATAATGTAGTTTCTAGTTTCGTTATTGGTACATATCGACTTTGTACAATAGCCTAGTATTGATAGAGCCGTAACGATAGTTGAGACCCTGTCAATATCGATTTGTCAATCCGATCGATCTAAGGCCGGCCATTCACTATCAGGTACACCTGATCAGGTACGCATGATCAGCTCCCTGATCAGGTGTACCTGATACCTGATGAGCACACACACTCTTCATGTACACCCAGTCAAGTTTGTCAGTTCAACATGGATTCTACAGAAGATGATCTGCTTCTCTCCTTATTTTGTGTAGTTGTTGTAAAACATAAAAACAGATGGAATAAACGCAAACAATGATGTGAGGAATGGTTGCGGAGGAGAAATAAATTTACCCATAAATATTGATTATTTAATATTCTTGGATTTCTTGTTCCATAACGATCTGCGTTGTTAATATTAACTTTTCATTGTAAATTTAACGACTTGCAGTTAGTTTTAATTTGTGAGTACATAATAATTGTACTCACACTTGGCCGAACGTTTTCGAGTTATGGAAACTCATCTTAAAGGCATCCTAGATCGGCGATGTTGGTTATAAGAATTGTGGTTTTTGTATAAAATTGTGTTTTATTATACAAAAACCACAATTCTCCTAACCAACAAACCAACATCTCTGATCTAGGATGCCTTTAAGATGAGTTTCCATAACTCGAAAACGTTCGGCCAAGTGTGAGTACAATTATTATACATATTCACAACTTAAAACTGACTGCAAGTCATTAAATTAGGGAAGTGATAGCCATGAGCCATAGCAGGTATCTGTTCAGAGATTAGCTGCGTTCTCCTAGGCACTCTTTGTAAGGGTGACCAAAAAGATTGGCCTGCAAAAAATACACTGTTTTCTGCAGTAAAATCACTTCCCGGTGGTTCGGTACCCACCTAAAACTGTAGGTCCAGCTCATCAATCCCAATCATCCAACTCATTACCCACGCACAGGTCTCAGATCTATGTGGGCCTCATCCTCCAAAAAAATTACAATTAACAGTTAATATTTTAAATATTGATTAATTAGTTTCAAGTGATATATCTGTCCTTTTAACGTAATAATTGTTATCAGGAGGCACAAGGCTACAAAGGTTTTAAACATTTCCCTTCTGACCGACCTAATGAAAATTTTTACAACAGGAAAGTACACCACTGATCGACAGTCACCAACAACCCAAACACGCTCTAATCAAAATTAAATAATGTTCATCAGCATAAATAACATTTATGAACATAAAGTTTAAAAAGTTTTAAACTATCAAAATTTGAACTATTCTCGCCAAAAAGACAGTAGAACTGAGACCTGATCAGGTTTCTGCCACACACACATCAAGTCTGCTCGAACTGTCAGGCGAACTGATCGAATATTCATCAGTTGTCAGGTCGCTTTCAGGTCGCCTGAAAGGCTAGTTATTCTTGCCACACACTATCATGTACACCTGATCGGGTAACTGATCTTGCGTACCTGATCAGGTGTACCTGATAGTGAATGGCCGGCCTAATGATTGCAAAGATGTATGGTATACAATGAAAAGTGTACGTTGTCAGTACATTGTTTCAAAAACACGTCTTTTTTTAATTATGTACATGATTAAATATGACAAAAGCACAATTTATTTGATGATTGTGTCATGTATGCAGATAATTCATTATTGAATTTCTAAATACTGTTTTCTGACACTTTTTGACGAATCTCCTATTAGATTCTGCTATTAGTTTCTCCATGTAATTTTTAATCGTTTTTATTTAATATTTCAAAAAGAGTTTCACGTTTGAAATTGGGCTTCCGCCGCTCAATTTTTTTCTGTATTTTCATTTAAATATAGTTTTGAGACAATAGCTTTTCAAATAGTTGAGTAATATGCCTGGCGCACACACTGCAATATATCCTATATCTCTATTCTTCTAGTTTAGATCCTAGTACTTCTCATGCTAAGTTATATCATATCTTAATACCTATCCTAATGACCCAATTGTTGGCTGTTTGAAGGATAAGTTCGACTTTAAGGTCCAATATTTATATTTCAGATAAGACATTACGTGTTGTGTCTGATAAAGTTGAGTCTGTTGAGTAACTCATACGTTCGACTGCACTCAGGATTCTTGTTATTTGATGTGAATAAAAATTGAGTCAATCACAGCTCTGATTATGTAAATAACGGATTTAAGGGTGTTGACTCAACAGATCAACAGTCGACTCCAGTCACTCAACAGAGTCAACTTATTCAGCATAACATGAATTATGAGTACTAGCAGTTCTGTGAACAGCTGACCTCATGTCTAAGAATAAGGGGGTTTGCGCAGAGGAAGATTCTTTATGTACTCAATGATAATCATTATCACAAAATGAAATATAATCATCACATTCAGATAAATTTCTCACTAGCTTGCATTTAAATAGAAATAGTAATGACTTCAATTCAATTTTTATTCTCATTTTATTAAATAATTTTTACTTATTGTTGTGGATATCCAGTTTTCGTTAACTGCAGTAGAACTATTCATATGTATAAAACTTGCTGTGCAGAACTAACCTATTTTGTGTCTGTACGGATGCGTTTCGAACTATGTCGTTCTTCTTCGGCGCTTGGTCTGCAATCAAGCGCTGAAGAAGAACGACATAGTTCGGAACACGTCTGCCGTGACTCAAAAAGGTCAGTTCTGCACAGCAAGTTTTTACATAACAGAACAAAAGGTATAAATAATATAGGGTAACTACATGAGTAGAATAATGTTAAAAAAATACATTGAGAAAAACCCCTTACAAAAACCCCTAAAGCCTGTGTGTAAGAGTGAATCTGGTTGATAATGATGAGATAGGCCTAATATTATTATAATTAATACAATCATAATTAATTTATATATAAATATAATTGTAAACACAATTAAATATAATTAATTAATGATAAGTGTAGCATGAAAAATATATGGAACAAAATGAAGCTGGAGCTCACTTGTTATTATACTTTTTGAAAATATTAGAAATGACTTGCTTCTTTTGAACAAATATGTTACTCTTATGAATGATAACTTAATTCATATGAATAAAGCTCAACTAGATGAATTTGGAGTCCCG
Organism: Conomelus anceps; assembly: GCA_948455865.1. NCBI lineage: Eukaryota > Metazoa > Arthropoda > Insecta > Hemiptera > Delphacidae > Conomelus > Conomelus anceps. Next base: position 43,739,058 of record OX418225.1, on the reverse strand, counting down.
AGGGCTATCTATGAATTTCATTCCAAATGTATATTATGATGGAGCTCATTTTAAAAAATGTATGGTTCATATTTAGGTCTAAAAGCCTTACTTTTTTCCTTTTAAATATCCTTAAAATGCACACCAAGTTTTAAAAATTTCCTTACACTGTATATCGCCAGGCATTTCTTAAAGGAAGATCCATGCAAAAAGGTTCATCAAATTTGGCCCACGTTTTCAACCATAAATGCTCAACGGGCATTTATAATATTACAGACAGTCAGACAAATGCAAAACGGTCGACTTGAATTAGAGCCCTCGCTTTGTTTGGCCAGAAGTTCATCCACAGGTTCATCAGATTTTTTTATTTTGTAATTGGAAAATACTTTTGAATAAATCAACTTTTCTAGTTTTTCTGCTATGTAAAACACTTTATTAATTGGCAGCATGGCAAGTTCGAGTTTAAAAATATGTTTGCTAATAAGTATCAATCCTGAATCTGAGAGCTCACTCATAGCTTCTTTTTATTTAATTATTATTACAGATGGCTGCAATCAAACAGGAGATTGATATCAAAGAATTGCCACAGTGCAATTCATGGCCTCAGAGTGGTGTTAGTCAAAATGAAATCGGCTTGGGTTCATCCCAGATTTTCATAAAAGAAGAAGTGCATGGTGAGTGGTATTTTCACTGTGTTTCTCTATTTTATCGACTACTAGTTCCATAATACAATTAGAGCATTGAATATATTATTTGTTGCTGTTCCTTCTTTTTTTGAGTTTCTAATTTACTTATTATGTACTGCATCCTCCTTTTAAAATAATTATAGAATCCAAGAAGATACCCCTTTTCATGGTAAACAACAATTTGTAGATCAGAACAAATTATTACAAAATTTATATATTTTGTTACTAAACAATCATCTTGTTTTCTTGAAATAAACAATAATTGACTTATAGCAACTGATTTTCTTATTAATTGTACCCAATATTACAATTACCAAGTAATTATCTTGAAGCAAATGTTGAACTCCAACCAAGAGAAAGATTTATTTCGGGATTTTCAATAATTATCCAGAAAAAACTGGTAAAAACAATATTTATGCATTTTTTGGTTTAGAAACAACTAACTTCATCTACAATGTGCTATTGATATTTTTGTTATAGACAGAAAAATCCAAAATATTTGGATTTGTGAGGATGTCACAAAAAACAATCAATGTAAGGATTGCTGTGAACAATTAGCGATCATCAAACATAAATAATCAAATCTACATACACCTTTCATTAACTTGTTCAACCTCTTTTGTAATTTCACTCACCAACAAATTATCATAGATAAAGACAACATAAATGCATAGTTATTGTTAGATATTATTGCTGCACAAATATTCTCATTATCATGTGAAGTCGCAGAAAAATTATCAAGGAAATATGGAGTTGTGATTATTATTCAAATGAATTAGAATAGTATCAATTAGTCAAAAATATACAATAAAATTGTAATGGTGGAAGGTAATGAAATGGAATGTAGTTTTGGATTTTAATGAACTAATGCTGCCACATTGAATTAAAAAGTTACTTCAAAAATGACTTTCTAAGGTAGTAGAGCTACTATACTCTGTTTCAAATTCTAATTCAATTTATTGAGCCAAAACGGTGTACATATACAGGCCAAGTCAAATATCAAACAGAAAATAATAACAAAATTGCAAAGTACACTCAAAGTACAATTATAACGCAACTACAGAGCAATAGTTAGGTATTTATTTATTTATTATGTTATGAAGGGACGGATTCAAAGATCCAAAGATTCAAAGATCCTCACACGTCAACCGAAGCTTATTGTGTGTCCCTAGTACGTTAGTTGGGCAAACCAATACCTGTGCCCTTTACAAGATCCAGGGGTTTTTCCCTATGCTAACGTCCCATTCATCACCTGGTTGTTTGCAGCCAAACAGAGCCCTTCTCCTTGCCCCGAGTCTCTCGCAATCCAGTATGATGTGCTTGGCAGTCTCTTCAGACTGATTGCAAAGCCTACACATCTGACTTTCATTTCTGAGTCCAATTGTGTGGAGATGTTTCCTGAAGTGGCCATGTCCAGTTATCAGAGCAATCAACTGCTCGACCCGACCTCCACCCAGCCCCACCAGCCAGCTGGTGAAGCAGGAGCTTGTGTCTGCCAGCAGCCTTTTGCTAGGTCAAATCCCTCTCTTAGGAAGAACTGGCAGAAAGCAGCCGAGGCTGCTTTACTGTGATGTAAATTGATCTGAAGGACCCTGGGCATTGTCCTTGACTGTTGATTCAAATCGAGGAACCTGCCCTGATGGGGTGGAACCTGATAGGTTTGAGGGCAAGGCAACTTCTGGAGTTACCTTGAGGTTTGGTTCTGGTTCGTATTTGGAAATTCATGTGGTTCCCACGAGCAGCTAGGGAAGTGGAGTCAACCCGGACAGAGCCCCGCATGCCCGGGCAAGGCTACATACTGCAGGAGGTCGCCTGGTGTCCTGCAGGCAAAGAGCAGGATAAAGGATAGGTTTCCAGGATAATGAGGTCAACGGACAGTTGCCCTTTTAGTCGCCTCTTACGACAAGCAGGGATACTGTGGGTGCAATTCTACTACCCCCACCCACTGGGGGACAATAGTTAGGTAAATAATACTTTCTGAAAAGTACCTAACACCAAATATGTCATGTATCATTTAAAAATTCATCCAAACTATAATAAGCCTTATCTACAAGAAAATCATATAGGTCTCTATAAATTATTTGAAGTAAACAAATATTCGGGCAGCTTCCTAAATAATCTCAAACCAAATACACTTGGACTCTTGTTGGAAAATCTCAATCTATGCTGAACAACATATGGGTTTCCACTGCCACGTGTGGAGTAACCATGTACATCAGAATTCTTTTTTAATGTACTAAATTTATTTGAAATGAATATAACCACTCTGTAAATATAGATACAAGGAAATGTGAGCAATTTTAGGTCTTTAAATGTGTTTCTGCATGTATGATTGTATTCTAAATTTCCCAAATACCTCACCGCACGCTTTTGTAAAACAAACAATCTCTGAGAGTTAACACCAGAAGTACCTCCCCAAAGCTCCACTCCATACACCAGATGACTATAAATAAGGGAAAAGTACACACTTCTAGCAATGCCTCTATGCACAAACCTTACTATGTCCCTCAGTACAAAAAGTCCCTTACTAATCTTACCAGCTACTTTATCTACATGATCATTCCAAGACAATCTATCAACTACAGCCAAACCAAGCAAATTTACAACATTGGCATTTTCAATAACGCTATCACCTATTGTGACTACTGGCTCGAAAGGGAGCGTCTTCTTCAAATTAAATAGGATGGCCAGGCTCTTAATTGGATTGACCGAGAGAGCACACTCATTATAAAACTGAACAACTTCATTTGTAGACAAGTTAGCATTCAGCTCTAGCTGATTTATACTATTTCCATTAAATAGCAAAGTTGTGTCATCTGCATACAATGTAATGTTACAATTATTTGCAACAGAAGACTGTAAGTCATTTACGTACAACACAAACAGAAGAGGGCCGAGTATAGAGCCTTGAGGGACACCTTTTGCTATGCCTAACCTAGCTGAACTAACAACTCTACCCCCAGTTTGCACACTGACATACTGCATTCGATTTGTCATGTATGACTCAATCAATTTACTTATATTACCCCTCATACCGAGAGAATGCAGTTTGTTTAAAATAATTTTGACTTCAACACTATTGAAAGCCTGTGACAAATCAATCAGAACTCCCAAAGCAACCTTTCCGCTGTCAATCCCCTCGATCACGCTTTCAATAAAACTAGTTGCCGCCGTGATAGTCGACTTCCCCTTAACAAACCCATTCTGACAATCACTTACTAAATTAAATTTATACAGGTAGTCTATCATTCTATCATGGATCACCCTTTCAAAAATTTTAGATAAGACTGGCAGCACAGATATGGGCCTATAATTCATCATGTCTGCTCTGTTGCCCTTCTTGAATAAAGGTATGACTTTTGCAATTTTCAAAGCATTGGGAAACACTCCAGTCTGAAATACGCCATTCAAAATGAAAGCAAGAGGCTCAGCTATTTCATTGCAGCACGCCTTCAAAACTTTAATAGGAATATTGTCATAACCTGTGCTATTCTTATTTTTCAGGCTATTTATTACTCTTAAAATTTCTGTTTTATTTGTAGGAGTCAGAAAAAAACCTCTTGCACTATCTCTATGTGATTGCCGAACAGTTTGTGTACTAGCAGACTGCGTATCAGGAGCCATGGAAACAAAATACCTATTAAAAAACTCTGCAATATCCTCAGGATTTTCAACTCTCTTATCATTCACATCAAGAATTATGTCCTTCACACGTGTACTTTTAACACCTCTAAATTTATTTATTATACTCCAACTCGTTTTGGACTTGTTTGCGGAATTTGAGATAAGACCCCCATAAAACTTCCTTTCAGCCTCAATAATCCTACTAACATACTGCTGTTTAACCCCCTTCAACAAATTTTCATCAATAACTAACCCCTGTTTAATCCTAAATCTAGAAAGATCAATAAGAGCTTTTAGCTGCTGAATTTCGGGAGTAAGCTGCTCAAATCTCTCCCTCAATTTCCTACTCTCATTTCTTAAACCCCTTTTTCTCCTACTATTTATGGGTGGACACTGAACACCAAGATGATGCAGAAGAGAGCGGTGAAAGCATTCAAATTGATTATTAACATTGGTCTCATTATATACAAGTGCCAGGATTCTCTACTGAGAGCAGCTTTTAAATTGGCTAAATTTGGAATGGACAAATTATAAGAAGGTATACACACTGGATCATCCATTCCATTAAATTTCTGTGGATTAGTAACAAAAGATGTGGAGAAAACTTGTGCGGAATGATCCGACAAAAATGTATGTAAAACCGATGACTTACAACTATCATCCTCTATGTTAGTCAGAACATTATCTATTGCTGTTTTGGATTCAGGTCTGATTCTTGTTGGCTCAGATATTGTATAATGCAATCCAAATTGATCCAAAATCAAAACTAAATTTCTGTATTCTGATGTATTTCTTAAAACATCAATATTGTAATCACCGGCTAAAATAACTTTATTTCCCAGTTTCTCCGTTATCTGTTCAATCAAGCATGAGAATTTATCAAAAAACAAGTTAATATCTCCATTAGGTGGTCGATATATACCACATATTACAAGCTCCACATTTTTTTCAAATTCAAACCTTATACCGCACATTTCAATGTCACCCATTGAACAGATATTACTACTGTCCAGAACCGTCAAACTGCTACCCAATAATTCCATCAATTCATCACTGACAAATATAGCAACTCCCCCTTTTCTCATACCAGACCTACAATAGCTACAAGATAGAGACATATTCCTTAATTTTATACAATTTATTTCATCTTCCTTTAAACCGTGCTCAGTAACCATTAAAACATCAGGCCTTTCCTCCTCAATTAAAAATTCCAACAGATTTAACTTATGGAATAGACCATGTATGTTCTGATGGATTACTTTCAAATTATAAACTGCTGGCTTATGTCTGTTAATCTTAATTTCACAGTTATCTACAATGTCTTGTTCAGAAACACACCTGAAGTAGCTATGCCTAAAAAAGAGGACTCTTCACCGGATTGATGTAAGGATCAGAAAGAAAAGTTTTCTTCTTGACTTATAAATGTAGGGCTCATGACATCAGGAACTGGGCTGCAGGGCTTAGGAGAAATGAAAGGAATAGGTGTAATAGGGAAGGAACCAATGTATTGAATACCGGGGAATTCAGGCACTTCACGGGTCACACCTACTTGCTCATTCGTGGAAATCTCACCTCCATCAATCACCGCCAATTTGTCAATAATGTTTGAAATAATGTGTGGCATAAAATCTATTGGTAAATATACTAGACATCTAATGATATATATATTGTGCTATTGATATTTTCAGAGTGCTCTAAAGAGGTAAAATTGGAATTGGTGGACAGTAAAGAATGGTCAACCCTTATTCATACAGATGGACATGACTTTGGAGGAGGAATCATTGACCCAAACAAGAAAAATGAAGAATCCATCTCCCCCACAAAGTTTTTGACACCAACTAATCCTGAAAATGATTTGCAGACACATCAAAATCTACAATCTCATAGCTGTGCTCATTGTACTTATACAACGTCTCAGTTGAGTGACTTAATACAACATATCAGAGAAATTCATTCAGGGGAAAAACTACATGCATGTAAATTATGTAACTTTGTGAGTTCAGATAAGGAAAGTCTACTAATCCATTCAGAGAATCATAAAGTTGATAAACCATACAGCTGTGAATTTTGTGATTATAAATTCTCTTTTCAATCTTATTTGAAAGCTCATCTCAGAACTCACACAGGAGATAAGCCTTACAGCTGTAAATTTTGTGATTATAAATGCTCTAAACAATTTTCTCTTAAACGACATATCAGAACTCATACAGGAGATAAGCCTTTCAGCTGTGAATTTTGTGATTATAAATGCTCTGATGAATCCAATTTTAAAGCTCATCTCAGAACTCACACAGGTGAAAAGCCTTTCAGCTGCGAATTTTGTGATTATAAATGCTCTGCTCAATATTCTCTTAAACGTCATAACAGAACTCACACAGGTGATAAGCCTTTCAGCTGTGAATTTTGTGATTATAAATGCTCCAAAAGATCTGATTTAAAAACACATCTCAGAACTCACACAGGAGATAAGCCTTTCAGCTGTGAATTTTGTGATTATAAATGCTCCCTTCAATCTTCTCTTAAACATCATATCAGAACTCACACAGGTGATAAGCCCTTCAGCTGTGAATTTTGTGATTATGAATGCTCTTTTCATTCTTCTTTAAAAGCTCATCTCAGAACTCACACAGGAGATAAGCCTTTCAGCTGTGAATTTTGTGATTATAAATGCTTTGTTCAATCTTCTTTAAAACGTCACATCAGAACTCACACAGGTGATAAGCCTTTCAGTTGTTAATTTTGTGATTATAAATGCTCTGTTTAATGTTCTCTGATAGCTCATCTCAGAACTAACACAGGTGAAAGATTTTCTGCTGAGAACTTGGAGCTTGTAATTTGTCTTATATGTATATATCCTTTAAAAAGATTCCTTAGAACTCACACAAATAGCTTATTTCTCAGTAGGAAAACATGTGGTTTCAAGAGTGCCACTGCACTATGGAAATCTCAGCTTTGTTTTCATATTTTTTTTTGTTATTACAATTGACAATCACCTACTTATCACAGATATTACTATTTTCAGAATCTTAGGTATGGTTCCCAAAATAAACTAAGGTTATGCAAGGGTCACATATTGCTGGAAATTAGCATTAGAAATGTAAGCCGTATAGTTACAAGATAATATTTTGAAAGTTAATAGTAGGTAATTGATATTGATTATAGATCGTGGATGTGTTGTTGTAGCAAGGGGTTCTCATGTTGTGCCAGTGTTCAAGTAGCATTCCTTAATGAGGTACAAGTAACCTCAATAGATTAAATATGTTGTGTTCAATGTACCATATATTTTATCTTGTAGATTTATTATTTTTGCAATATTTTTGTGTTGTAATAAATTTGTTGAAGTCATTCTTCCATGTAACTACAGTAGTATACTAACTACTTGAAATTAGTTCCTTGTTGGATTGGAGGGAACTGAAAATTTTGCAAACTGTCAAATATTCAGAACATAATATATTAATTTTGAGTTCCTCAAAGTGCTATCAATTTATTATACTGAAGACTTCTGCAATGGCGAATATTGGCAACAGCATTGAATAGCTTATGGAAATTAATGAATGCTGGTGCACAAAAATGTTCAGTCACTGCGAATCAAACTATGAACCTCCCAGTTGCTGGTCAGGCTTCTTACCCACTAGACTACAGTGACCCATTTTTGTGCAGCAGTGCAATGCTATTGACAATATGCTATTCAATGCTGTTGACAATATCTGCCTTTGCAGAAGTCTTCAGTAAAATAGATAGTAATTTGAGGAATTTCAAATTGATAATTTGATTTAAATTTACCTACTAAAAACTTACAATGTATCCCATATCTATGCTTTTGAGTGAATATATTGGTAGGAATCTCTACAACAAGCTACCACAGTTTTTAAAGAGTCTTGAAAATGTAGAAATATCTAAAACACAACTGATTGGTTGATAAAGCTTTTTATAGTCTCCAAGAGTTCCTTTGACATCAAAATTAAGCCTCACCTCAACTAATTGATATAGCAGGGGTGCCCACAGGGGGGGCTATGACGCAGACTGCGTCATTGAAATTCTTGGCGGGGGGGTTCCAAAAAACTTTTTTTTGGGGGGGGGCGTAAAGTTGATTGAAACCGTGTTTAACGTGACAACATTCAAAAATATACTACGAAGTCACCAGATAGAATGTCAATTAATGAAAATATATTTTTTATTATTACTATACAATTGAATGTGAATTAGCTAAAATAGTTATGTTTAGGATTTGTGCAGGAAGTTATTATTCAAACTTAGCAAGACACTAAGCGAGTGCTATGAAAGTGGTTTATACAACTTTACTCTCCTTAACAGTTACTAGTTAATCAGCAGAAAGAGCAGTAAGTCGATTTAAAATTATCAAAAACAGACTCAGATCAGCTATGGGAGACTCATGGTTGTCCAATCTAATGGAGAGCTGCAAGCTGCAAAAAAACATGTACTTGAGTCTATTTCTAACAAAGAAATAATTGAAAGGTTTTCTGTTTCCTCATCCCAAAGAAAAAAAATTCTATGTGGGGTTTAGAGAGATAGATTTAACAAGCTTAGAAGGTACCTAGCTAACTTGTAGATGGTCACAGCCTACAAATTTAAAATGTTTGACTTCAAACTGTTGATGTTTTTCATGTATTTTACGATAACTACTTACTAATAAGTAAGAACTGCTATAGCAAAACTTACTAAATACTAAAAATTCAGTAATTTTTCATAACTATATCTTTATTTTGTTTTTGAAAGACACTAACTTCTTTTGATTGTGTGTTGTAAATAACTATACATGAAATGTGTGCCTTTTATGCACTTCATCCATACATAAATTCTCCCAAGACACTACACTAAGTAAATAACCTGTTGTTTAACTACTGTCCAATAAATGACTTAGTATTTTGAATTTTTGTGTTTTACAAATGAAGTTATTAAAGTTATTAACTCATTGTTTTCACTTCCTTTAAACTTAAAGGAACAACTTTGTAGAATTATTTAACCTTAATGTAATTGGTACACCGAACATAAATTTATAGGTATTTCATTTTTATTGAACATTGTGTATTTGTAATAATATTTTATCGTTTAAAAACCATTTAGGTTCAAATTCTTATTTAGCTATTTTGCAATTACGTTTATTGAGCAGAAGTTCATATATTCATTTCATTGATATTTCTTTTTCACCTTTACAAAAAAATGTTACCTATGTAAAGAATCTCAAGAAATATACATACATTTTGTATATTATCGACTGGGTTTGAATTTTTTCAATAGTTATAATAATCTTCTTTTAGTTTTAGAAAGAATACGGGGGGCTTTTTTCGCATTTTTTTTTGGGGGGGGGGGGCTAAATTTAGGGGGGGTGCGTCATGATGCTTAGGGGGGGTGGGCACCCCTGGATATAGTAATAAACTATTGTAACCAGTTTATAAGATTGTATAATTATTAATCTGACTCGTCTTATAGGCCTACTGAAGTCTCCAAGACATAATATACAAAAAACAAAAATTATGCTGAAATTTTACAATACCAGTTCTGCTATAAAACCAGAACTATGTTTGATGTATCTTTGAAACTGCTATGCTTGCTACTGTTACCCAAAGCAAGAAATGCAGTAGCAGCTGGTGGGCTTTTGGGAGGGAGGGGCTCTTATAGTCTATGACTATAGAGTTGTAGAGAAGTTACAACTAATAACTACATACTGCAAGTTATAGTTATTATGAAGTTATAATTAAAACACAATTATTAATAAATTTGATAAAATAAAGTTTAAGTTGCCTACCTGCAAGTTAATTTATTTGCTTGTAGATGAAATTCATTCTCCTCTCTTTCTGTTCAGCAAAATGGTTAATGACAAGGTCATTGAAATTTGGCATAGACAGCAATTTTTTCTGATATGCAAATGGCTAAAGCATTCAGCCTCTCCTATTTCATGGTATTTCTGGTGAACTCAACCATTGTTTGCTTTTCTTACTAACTATCTATTATATATAGGCATTAAGTTACATCAGTCTATCTCTTGAGCCCAACACACACGAACGGCAATCCAGCGGCAATGCTACCGCACAATTGAACTGCCACTGAGTTGCCATTGAGACCGACTGCACTTCCAACTTCATTTTTGATGTTGGGCTGATGCTGGCTTGCAGTTCTGTTGCCATCATATGTGTGTGTTGACAGGACTGCAAGCCAATGGCAGTTTTGCAGTCAGCTAGCTGACAATACCAACGACAACTGGAGGCAGTCGCCCATTGACGCTCTGTTGATGTTGCCCGCGCTCTATTACATTTTGTGTTACTGAATTGTGTAACTGTCAGCAATCAATGGCAATTTTGCAGTTAAATTGCTGCTGGATTGCCGTTCATGTGTGTGTTGGTCATTACATTTATATTATTCATATGTATTATCTTGCTGTGCAGAACTGACCTTTTTTTTGAGTCGCGGCGGACGCGTTTCGAACTATGTTGTTCTTCTTCGGCGCTTGGTTGCAGACTGAGTAGTTTTCTAGTATGTAAGGTCTGGTGGTCGTAGGAAGGTAGTGGGAGGAGTGGATGTGGTGGGGTAAGTGTGGGTGTTTTTTTTTTTTTTTTTTTTTTTTTTTTTTTTTTTTTTTTTTGTAGATTACGTCTTGGAGACTCCAGTTAAGGAGTATAAGACAAGTCAAATCAACAATATTATACACTATATTACATAATTACTTCAATTAGTTGAGGTGAGGCTTAATTTTGATGTGAAAGGAACTCTTGTACACTATAAAAAGCTTTATCAACTAAATATTTCTTCAATTGTTTTTTAAATATTTCTATATTTTCAAGACTCTTCAAAAATTGCGGTAGCTTGTTGTAGAATTTCCTACCAATATAACTAGGTTTTTGTTTGAATAAGCTACTATTGTGACTCACCAAGTGATAATCTCCTCGGCTTCTTGTATTATAATCATGTACATCAAGATTTTGGTTAATATCATTCGTTTTTACATATAAAGTAGCTTCATACACATATAAGCAGGGTACAGTTAGGAGACCAAGTCTCTTGAACAACGGCCCACATGAATCTAATCTATTTACTCTTTCTATACACCTAACCGCTTTCTTTTGGATCTTAAACACCCTATCAAGATTTTGTTTTGATGAATTACCCCATACTAAGATAGCATACCTAATATGTGACAGTAAGAGCCCATGGTAAGCTGTAAAAAGTAACTTTTTGTCATTCAATCTAGCGAGCTGTCGCAGGACAAATACCCCAGATGAAATTTTTCTACATATTTTCTCAATGTATGGAGTCCAGGTCAATCGTCTATCCAACGTAACTCCTAGAAATGCAATTTTTTCTTCCTGGTCTAATTGATTATCATTTACAAACACGTTTATAGCCCTATCTTCATTTAAATTATGTTTGTTTTTGAATTGAAGGTATTGGCATTTTTTACTATTTATAGTTAATTTCAACTGATTTAAAAATTGGACAATGGACTGCACACCTATATGGGCACTTATTTCTAAATTATCTAGAATGGAATTGCTGAAAATGAGTGATGTATCATCAGCAAATAAGAGGGCTCTACCACTAATTAATTCTTTAGGTAAACGGTTGACATATAACAAAAAAAGCAATGGACCTAGTATTGACCCCTGAGGCACTCCAGCTTGCACCTCTAATTTATTAGATTTATTCTTTACTATACTATTTCCAACTACTGTAGTTATTTCTACACATTGTTTTCTCCCAATAAGATATGATTCAAACCATTTCAGTTCAACCCCATTTACACTTACATTTTTTGTGTGGTGGAGGTGTTTTTAGGAGGGGTTTGTGATGATGTTGAAGAGGGTATGAGATTTGAAATTAAGTTGGTCATTGAGTATAAATTGTGGATGTGAAATGGAATGTTTGTAAATTTCGAATTGTTCAAGAGTATTGAGTTTTTGAATTTTGGGGGCAATGTGAAGAATGTGGAGGTTTTGATCAATGTTGGTGAATGAATGATTTTTGTGAGTAGATGTTCAGCATAATTTGATTTTGTCTGTGGTTGGGTGAGGGCTTTTATGTGTTCTTTGAATCTGGTTGTGAAAGATCTGCTAGTTTTCCAATATAGAAGCTGAAGCTTTTTGAAAACCAACAACTCCTTAAGAAAACTCACCACCAACTACACCACCACCACCTCCAACATTCATAATCATTCTGGCACTTACAAACTGACATGTAACGAATGTGACAGCTTCTATATTGGACAAACTGGCAGATCTTTCACAACCAGATTCAAAGAACACATAAAAGCCCTCACCCAACCACAGACAAAATCAAATTATGCTGTACATCTACTCACAAAAAATCATTCATTCACCAACATTGATCAAAACCTCCACATACTTCACATTGCCCCCAAAAGTCAAAAACTCAATACTCTTGAACAATTCGAAATTTACAAACATTCCATTTCACATCCTCAATTCATACTCAATGACCAACTTAATTTCAAATCTCATATCCTCTTCAACATCATCACAAACCCCTCCTAAAAACACCTCCACCACACCCACTTCTCCCACCACATCCACTACTCCCACTACCTTCCTACGACCACCAGACCTTACATACTAGAAAACTACTCAGTCTGCAACCAAGCGCCGAAGAAGAACAACATAGTTCGAAACGCGTCCGCCGCGACTCAAAAAAGGTCAGTTCTGTACAGCAAGATAATACATATGAATAGTTCTACTGCAGTTCACGAAAAATGGATATCCACAACAATAATACATTTATATATTTCTGCATTTCTTGTTCCATGACGAACTGCGTTGTTAATATTAACTTTTCAAGTGAATTCAATGACTTGCAGTCAAATTTTTGAATAGAAGCCTTGAAGATGGGTTTCAACAACTCAAAAACGTTTGGCCTATAAAGTAAGTGAAATACTACTTATTTTTAATAAAAATTTGACTGCAAGTCGTTGAATTCACTTGAAAGTTTATATTTATATACTTACATTTATAAGGCGATTTGTGTATGTATGTTCCCAGTAAACTCCAAAACCACTTAACTGATTTTTATGAAATTTCCAGGCATTATGTAGAATAGTCCTGAGATATGGTACCTGTGAAGTTAGGGAGTTCAAAAGTCCTCGCTGAAGGAGAATCTATCCTTAAACGAACAGCTGATAGAAGTCAACCGTTTTTAATCATAAATGGTGGGACCTGTCTGCAGACTTATGGGCGTACCATGTAGTTGGGGCATTGCAATCATGTAGGAAACATATGACTGGAGAATCAAAGCTCAGATTATGTTTCTTTTATTATTCTTTGGTGAAAAAATTCCAACAGCAGTTTATGAAAGCTAGGAAGATGCAGTTTGTGCTAGGCTGTTGGAAATTCACCGGGTACCGCTATTATAACTAAAATCCCATTTCAATGCATGGGTGAACTGCTAGTAATAAAATATGAAAATACTATTGTATTGAGTTACAAATTCTGTTCAATTGTTTAAATGTTGAAATACAATCCTTTTGTTAAGATCCTCTGAACCTAGTCACTGCAGATTGTTTTTATAAAGGTAGACGAGTCTACACTCTAGGGCGAAGCGCCCTATTGCATAAAGTGTCTTCTTGTGTATGAGCTCAACACTAAAGTAGTGTAATATGAATGTAGATGAAACAAATTTCATCTACCGTCTAGCACACATGGAAAATTTGGAAATGAAAGGAGTTCTTCCTCCGCACTTATATAATCTTTCTCAACAATCATACTCTTGTGATCGTTAGGGGGAACGAATTCTGTATTCTGTTTTTCAAGGTACCGTATAGCTAATTCAAGCCTCCTGACCTAATTTGTAACATTTTACCTATGAAGAAGTTGTATAACTACGTTGAAAATATCAAGAAAGATTGGCAAAATGATCATTCATTTAAAAAAAGGGTGAGCCTATTGTTTCTTTGCTTTATATTATTTTTTATCATCAATGAAAGAAAATTTATGGAGTGTGATTGATAATATTTTCTATCACCTCATAGTAAAGGTAATATTAATCTTTAATTCCATCCAGATAAGTTTTCAACCTTTTGAAAAACAATAATTTGTTTTTGAGCATTAACATTTGATCATTAAAAATACTAATAATTTTCCTCTATATTACTATTCACACTTACATGCAACATAAACTGCTATATTCAAATTCTCCCGCTTTGACGATACACCTTGATTTGTAAAAGTACAACCTGTTATATCTTTTAAAATATACTCACTGTTTTGAATAATGTCGTTACGTAAAGAGCTGGAGTATATCCACTTTTTTCAATTCCAATTGCGTTTAAATCAGTTATTCCAGTGAACTTTTCAATAAATTTCCACTTTATTTCGGTCGGCGGTTGGTAACAGCTGATGATTGATGAAGCCTTGAATTCAATTCATTCAACTGGAGAATTCGAGAATAGCATGACAGTTTATGGTTGAGTCGTTAATATTTTGATTGAGCTGACTGAATTTATTCTGTTATCTATGTTTGGGAATAAATCTCCATCCAGATTTTTGTACCTGGAGTGCAATGGATTTTGAAGTAAGTACTCAGATTTCATGGATAGACAATAACATCCAACATAACCTCAAAATTTATCATTACACTTTCAACATTAACTACATTTGCCAGTAAATTAATAGTTATAAAGCGTTGTAAATATCAAAATAGGGGTAATTGTGCCGCAGATGTTAGCAAGAAAAAAGGTAATTATTTATTATCCGAACTTTTCGATTTTTTCAACAATTTTTTTTTTGTGACATCTACACACCCCACGAAGCAATAATCCGTTGAAATTTTTTGGGGGTCGCGTCTCTTTTACCCAAAAATTCAAATTTTCGAAAAAAAAAATTTTTTACGAAAATTTTATTTTTCATTTATAAAATTCATAATTTGCAAACATATTATGAACTCCCAACCATTAAACCATATAAATCAAATTAATAATCACATATCTGAAGAAAACTAAGCTTACTAACCTTTCAATACTTGGTACAAAATTTCCAACAATTGAACAGAAAAACTTCCCGGCAAAATGAATACCAGTCAACCACTGTTGTTGTCGAAATTCCCAGCTCTTCACAAATAAATGTTTGTCGGGGAGGCTTTAGGTGCAAAAGTATTGACACCAAATAGAAATATTTTTCTATTGGGAGTCTACAATTGTCCAAGAACGAGCCCACCCTTGCCGAGCCAGTAAAGCCACAAACCGCAGCCGCCTTCTTCCCAATTCGAATTTTCTTTTGACAACGAAATTTAAAATTTGATTTATTCACAATCAACTCCGCACCACACTTTAAACATACAGAAATCTCTTTAAAAACACCATGCCTGAACAAAAATTCAATCACGTCCTTTTCGCCAAGGCGTATAGATTCTAAAAATTTTAGTTTGCACTCTCTATCACACATCTCACGTAATGAATAAATATGAATGAATATCTTCCATGTGATCTAACAATAATTGTCGATCTGACCAAACACGAAATCTTTTCATTTCAAAAAAAACATATGTTATCAAACTATGATATTTTTGGATTGAATGGCTACTTCACCGACCTTGCTAAGCTCTAAACCAAACCTATCCTAACCTAGCCTAGTCTGGCAGTGTTAGAGTGTGTTCATAGTATTCATACGCGGGAGAAAAATAGTTCCATCAGAAAACTCTAATTTGAATGCCAAATAAGTGTTGCCCCCACAAAATATCAGTGTATTATTACTTACTAGTGTGTTTTGAGTGTGTGGGGAAAAAATTGTTGGAAAAATCGAAAAGTTCGGATACTAAATAAATACCAGAAAAAAAATCACTTGAAACCTTCACCAAATTGTAGTGTTATGTCTCCTGATCACAATTATCAAGTTTTTAAGTGTCTGTCTCAGTTAATTATTCAATATTAAAAACTCACCATTTGAACTGAACCAAAAAATGATTAGCTTTAGTAATTAACTTGAATTGGAAAAATCGCAGCGTGCGCGCCGGGCGTATTACTCAACTATTTGAAAAGCTATCGTCTCAAAACTATATTTAAATGAAAATACAGAAAAAATTGAGCCGCGGAAGCACAATTTCAAATATGAAACTCTATGTACCAATAACGAAACTACTACATTTTTTCACGACCTTTTAAATCTACACATGTGGAAACATTTCGTGCATGCACAGAAGCGTAGTCTGCGTGAATGGACCGAAGTGGAATGGAAACTGCATAACCAAACCTTTCCTAACCTGGCTAGATGTGACTGAACCACCTCAAATTTACACCACCGACAAATTTAAAACCACCAACAAATTTACAGAGGTGATTCAGTCAGATCTAGCCAGGTTAGGAAAGGTTTGGTTATGCAGTTCCATTCCAGTTTCCATTCCACTTCGGAATGAAAGTGATGTAGAATGACCAATCTATCAAAAATGTTGGTTGGTAGTAGCATAGATAAGAAAAAGACTATTATTTTTCTTTAATAATGGATTTTAATCAACTAATATATTTATTTATATCTATCATCTAATATTTAAAATTATTAAGCTTATTTTTAATGATAATATCAATCTGACAAACTGATACTCGATCTGACAAACTATCGAGAAGTCGAAATAATCGATCTGCAATATCGTATTGTGCATAGTCCAATTCCAATAGTCGAGAGTGACATTTGTGTTCCGACTTTTACATGTCCAAAAAACTACGTAATCTTACATATTTTAAAATGAAAAATACATTGAATGTCAACTAAATGAATACTAGTTCTATTACCCATTAATCAAGAATATAATACATTGATAGAGTGTTAGAATATTGTTTACTGACACTTTATTGACGGATTCACAATTAGAGGTTAGTTTCTTCATATCATTTTTAAACGTTTTTATTTAATATTTATAGAAGTGTTTGACGTTTGAAATTGTGCTTCCGCATCTCAATTTTTTCTGTATTTTCATTTAAATATAGTTTTGAGACGATAGCTTTTCAAATAGTTGAGTAATACGCCCGGCGCGCATGCTGCGATCTTGCCAAAAATCACTTGAAACCTTCACCAAATTGTAGTGTTATGTCTCCTGATCACAATTATCAAGTTTTTAAGTGTCGTGTCTCAGTTAATTATTCAATATTAAAAACTCACCATTTGAACTGAACCAAAAAATGATTATCTTTAGTAATTAACTTGAATTGATTGTTTAGAATACATGAATCATTACAACACAATAATTTGCATTCTAGTTTATGAATTATTTACTCATACAATTCATCTATTCAATAATGAAAGCATTTTCAATTTGTTCCATAATCTTATCACTTGATGCGTTGCACATACTTCTGTCTACGTAATCTGTCGCCACAGCCTGGGTTTCGGGCGCTTTTGGGCCATCTATTTCCTTAGCTTATGAATTTTGACGACTGTGACTAACGATGATGGATGATAATATCATAGTGCTATAGAATCTGAAACTGATTCTTTTGTTTTACTCTGAACTCACAGATATATTGTAATGAGAAAACAGTATATTTGAAGAATAATACATTTTATGTTGAATAATGATTTTTGACTGTTATTTTCCCACCTGATATTATTTCTGAATGTAAAAATTTTATAACAGCAAAAAAATTATCGCAGAGATTTTTGCTTTGAATGCCTTACAGAATTAATGAAAACATAATAATGATCACTATAATTAATTAATATAGTGACAGAATACCTAATATCGGGAAAATATTGATATTATATAACAATAAATAATTGATACAATATATTCATAATTTTTGTATTGGAAATCCATCCCTACATTGAAAAAAGTAAATAACACAATTTTCATTGTTCATCATGGCAAAAGCTTTGAATGATATGTGTATTTGTGATGTCTTGTGCCTAATTATAGAAATTCCCAACCAAACCAGCCTTGCTAGATTGGACAAATTTATCACGGTTAAAGGTATATGTGTCATGTAACATGTAATTTGCATATGCATCCTAACCCAACCAAAGCTAGACTAGCCTAACCAAAGCTAAGCTAACCTAACCTAACCAAACCGAGCATTGCTAGATTTTTAGCATTCCAATTCAGCAATTTTAGGGTAGGTTTGGCTAGCTTTGAATGGGCTAGGTTAGGTTAGCTTTGGTTAGGCTAGGCTAGGTTAGCATTGGTTAGGCTAGGCTAGGTTAGCTTTGGTTAGGTTAAATATCACAAGCTTCAACTAACCACACTAGATTGGTTCAACTGTCTGGCACTCTGCTCACAGGGCAATCAATAAATGCTCAAAATTTCATTTACCAGTAAACAGTAAAAGGCTTGAATGAACCAATGCAGGCTCCATAGCACGCCCATTATTACCAATGTCATTATATAGATGACACTGATAGATTGATGGCACTCCATTGCTCTAACTATCTATTCGTCTATAATGTTATGCTTAATGTACTTTAAAGGCTTTACAGACCTGTCGTTTTGTTCAAAAGGTGAGTTTTTAATAATGAATAATTAATTAATTGAGACCGACAATTGAAAACTTTATAATCGTGATCAGGAGACATAATACTACAATTTAGTAAAGTTTTCAAGTGATTTTTTTCTTGCTAACATCTGCAGCACAATTACCAAAATAGGTTTCCGAAATACCGGAAAGAGTGTAAAAAGGGCTCCCTTTGCTAGTAACACTAAGCAGCTAGGGAAGTCTAGGTTAGGCCCGGTATGTGCCTAGCCTTAGAAAACAATTGAAGAACTGTAATTATGGATTATGTGATTGAAAGTCACATATATAATTTAGAATTCAGTAAAAAGAAAAACAAGTGTGCAAGTCGTATACCGGGGAAGTGTGGAAAAAGGTTTTCTTTTTTCAGCGCCTTGTTGACAACTGTGCTGACCCAAGTACACCGCGCACCTAACCTTTAATTCTGAGGCTGGCTAATTTGGCTAGCATGTAAAGGAGCCATTTTTCGCATACTTCCCGGTATATGGGACACCCTATCTTATTTTTTCTGTATTCTTCTGTTTGTTTTTATTGCTGATAATGCCCACATGAGTCCGAGACTTGTGCGTGTGTAATGAGGTGAATGATTACACATAAGTGCCTGATGGTGGAGTGGGATTCGAACCCACAACCACTTAAACAACAGCTAGCTGAAGTTGTTATGCCCCAACCAACTGCGCTAAGCGGCCCGCCTTTTGATGGGCTTGGCATACTGATACAATTCTGTTAGCTCAGTGAGGAAAGCAATCACAAACTATCTCACTCCTCGTTTGTGTAGTACGCTTTTTGGACTAAAAAATAGCATTGAGGTCTGAAGAGTCACCTGCAGTCAAATTAGCTATGTTAATATATACTTTAATTAAAATAGATTTGATGCAATCAGTTCCTAAATCATTTTTTCCTCAATTATAGCCTTGAGCTAACTCAAACTACTTACTCTTACCACTTAGGTCAACTACCCCTAATCCGACTCACCCAGATCCTGTATAAAAAATCTACTTACTGAACAGTAGGCTTTTATAATATTTACTATTTGCGTCCAGGGAGGGATGAATGTTTTGTACATGAATTTTTCAATTATGAACTAAGGTTTTTGTCAAGTTAACTATCTAAAATCACACCTCACATTTATCAAATTAGGATCACAATGAATTAAACAACATAATAAGTAAACTGTGGAAAAATATTGTTTTGAATCAATAAAATCCAATTTTATGAAACCTGAGTTTTTTTCAATACTGAGCTGTTCAAAATTTCATTCAGAATCAAAATTTTTACAAGATAGAAAAAATACAGCATAGTTGTGTTGAAGGTGATAATGTAGCTTTTAGTTTCGTTATTGGTACATATTGACTTTGTACAATAGTGTCGATAGAGCCCTATCGATAGTTGAGACCCTGTCGATATCGATTGGTCAATCCGATTGGTCTAATGATTGCAAAGATGTACGGTATACAATGCAAAATGTACGTCGTCAGTACATTGTTTTAAAATAACGTCTTTTTTAATTACATACATGATTAAATATGACAAATGCACAATTTATGTGATGATTGTGTCATGTATGCAGATAATTCATTATTGAATTTCTAAATATTGTTTTCTGACACTTTTTGACAAATCTGCTATTAGAGGTTAGTTTCTCCATGTCATTTTTAATCGTTTTTATTTAATATTTAAAAAAGAGTTCCACGTTTGAAATTGAGCTTCCGCCGCTCAATTTTTTCTGTATTTTCATTTAAATATAGTTTTGAGACAATAGCTTTTCAAATAGTTGAGTAATACGCCTGGCCCGCACTCTGCAATATATCCAATATCTCTATTCTTCTTGTTTCGTTCCTAATACTGTACTTCTAATGCTAAGTTATATTATGTTTTAATACCTATCCTAATGGCCCAATTATTGGCTGGTTGTAGGATAAGTTCGACTTCAAGGTCCAATATTTATATTTCAGATAAGACATTACATGTTGTGAATAAAGTTGAGTCTGTTGAGTAACTCATACATTCGACTGCACTCAGGATTCTTGTTATTTGATGTGAATAAAAATTGAGTCAATCACAGCTCTGATTATGTAAATATCGAATTTAATGGTGTTGACTCAACAGATCAACAGTCAACTCCAGTCACTCAACAGAGTCAACTTATTCAGCATACTGATTGAGTACTTTATAATATTCCATGGCAAGAAATTAGACCCTTATTTAAGAACCTTGAAGCATTCCCATGTGGAGGTAGATTTGAAAAGTAAACCGTGAGGTGGTTTCAATAATATTACTCTTTCTTTGTCCCTCTCTCTAGGTTGAGTGATGGAAGGGACTTGTTTTCTCAACTTTTTCTCTGTAAAGTACATAAATAAAGCTATTTATCTATTTCTCTCTCTCTCTCTCTCACAGCACTTTTATTACTTGTAAAGTGCACAAATAAACGTCATTTATCTATCTATCTATCTCTTTAAGAAGTTGTATTTCAACTGATCTTTCATATACAGGTGATTGAATGGATCTTCATGACTCATATATCAATATCGAATGGAGACCTATTTTAACATGAATTAGTACTAACAGTTTTGTGAACAGCAGACCTCATGTCTAAGAATAAGGGGGCTTGTGCAGAGGAACATTCTTCATGTACTCAATGATAATCATCATCACAAAATGAAACATAATCATCACATTCAGATAAATTTCTCACTAGCTTGCATTTAAATAGAAATAGGAATGACTTCAATTCAACTTTTAATCTCATTTCATTACAAAGTTTTTACTTATTGTTGTGGATATCCAGTTTTCGAACTGCAGTAGAACTATTCATATGTATAAAACTTGCTGTGCAGAACTGACCTATTTTGAGTCGCGACGGACGCGTTTCGAACTATGTCGTTCTTCTTCGGCGCTTGGTCTGCAACCAAGCACCAAAAAAGAATGACAGAGTTCGGAACGCTTCCGCCATGACTCTAAAAAGGTCAGTTCTGCACAGCAAGTTTATACATAATGAATAGTTTTTACATAACAGAACAAAAGTTATAAATAATATAACTACATGAGTAGAATAATGTTGAAAAAAATACATTGAGAAAAACCCCTTACATAGGCTAAAGCCTTTGTGTAAGAGTGAATCTGGTTGATAATGATGAGATAATATTATTGTAATTAATACAATCATAATTAATTTATATATAAATATAATTATAAACACAATTAAATATGCTTAATTAATGATAAGTGTAGCATGAAAAATATGATATATGGTACAAAATGAAGCTGGAGCTCACTTGTTATTATACTTTTTGAAAATATTAAAAATGATTTGTTTCTTTTGAACAAATATGTTACTCTTATGAATGATAACTTAATTCATATGAATAAGGCTCAATTAGATGAATTTGGAGTCCCGAGGGCTATCTATGAATTTTATTCCAATTGTGTATTATGATGGAGCTCATTTAAAAAAATGTATGGTTCATATTTAGGTCTAAAAGCCTTACTTTTTTCATTTCAAATATCCTTAAAATGCACACCAAGTTTTAAAAATTTCCTTACATTGTATATCGCCAGGCATTTCTTAAAGGAAGATCCATGCAAAAAGGTTCATCAAATTTGGCCCACGTTTTTAACCATAAATGCTTAACAGGCATTTATAATATAACAGACAGTCAGACAAATGCAAAACGGTCGACTTGAATTAGAGCCCTCGCTTTGTTTGGCCAGAAGTTCATCCACAGGTTCATCGGATTTTTTTATTTTGTAATTGGAAAATACTTTTGAATAAATCAACTTTTCTAGTTTTTCTGCTATGTAAAACACTTTATTAATTGGCAGCATGGCAAGTTCGAGTTTAAAAATATGTTTGGTAATAAGTATCCAAGTATGCTTGAATTTGAGAGCTCACTCAAAGCTTCTTTCTATTTAATTATTATTACAGATGGCTGCAATCAAACAGGAGATTGATATCAAAGAATTGCCACAGTGCAATTCATGGCCTCAGAGTGGTGTTAGTCAAAATGAAATCGGCTTGGGTTCATCCCAGATTTTCATAAAAGAAGAAGTGCATGGTGAGTGGTATTTTCACTGTGTTTCTCTATTTTATCGACTACTAGTTCCATAATACAATTAGAGCATTGAATATATTATTTGTTGCTGTTCCTTCTTTTTTTGAGTTTCTAATATACTTATTATGTAGTGCATCCTCCTTTTAAAATAATTATAGAATCCAAGAAGATACCCCTTTTCATGGTAAACAACAATTTGTAGATCAGAACAAATTATTACAAAATTTGTATATTTTGTTACTAAACAATCATCTTGTTTTCTTGAAATAAACAATAATTGACTTATAGTAACTGATTTTCTTATTAATTGTACCCAATATTACGATTACCAAGTAATTATCTTGAAGCAAATGTTGAACTCCAACCAAGAGAAAGATTTATTTCGGGATTTTCAATAATTATCCAGAAAAAACTGGTAAAAACAATATTTTTGCATTTTTTGGCTTAGAAACTACTAACTTCATCTACAATGTGCTATTGATATTTTGGTAATAGACAGAAAAATCCAAAATATTTGGATTTGTGAGGATGTCACAAAAAACAATCAATGTAAGGATTGCTGTGAACAATTAGCGATCATCAAACATAAATAATCAAATCTACATACACCTTTCATTAACTTGTTCTACCTCTTTTGTAATTTCACTCACAAACAAATTATCATAGATAAAGACAACATAAATGCATAGTTATTGTTAGATATTATTGCTGCACAAATATTCTCATTATCATGTGAAGTCGCAGAAAAATTATCAAGGAAATATGAAGTTGTGATTATTATTCAAATGAATTAGAATAGTATCAATTAGTCAAAAATATACAATAAAATTGTAATGGTGGAAAGTAATGAAATGGAATGTAGTTTTGGATTTTAATGAACTAATGCTGCCACATTGTATTAAAAAGTTACTTCAAGGATGACTTTCTAAGGTAGTAGAGCTACTATACTATGTTTGAAATAATGTGTGGCATAAAATCTATTGGTAAATATACTAGACATCTAATGATATATATATTGTGCTATTGATATTTTCAGAGTGCTCTAAAGAGGTAAAATTGGAATTGGTGGACATTAAAGAATGGTCAACCCTTATTCATATAGATGGACATGACTTTGGAGGAGGAATCATTGACCCAAACAGGAAAAATGAAGAATCCATCTCCCCCACAAAGTTTGTGGCACCAACTAATCCTGAAAATGATTTGCTGACCCATCAAAATCTACAATCTCATAGCTGTGCTCATTGTACTTATACAACGTCTCAGTTGAGTGACTTCATGCAACATATCAGAGAAATTCATTCAGGGGAAAAACTACATGCATGTAAATTATGTAACTATGTGAGTTCAGATAAGGAAAGTCTACTAATCCATTCAGAGAATCATAAAGGTGATAAGCCTTACAGTTGTGAAATCTGTGATTATAAATGCTCTAAAGGATCTCATTTAAAAACACATCTCAGAACTCACACAGGAGATAAGCCTTACAGCTGCGAATTTTGTGATTATAAATGCTCTTATGGATCTAATTTAAAAACACATCTCAGAACTCACACAGGAGATAAGCCTTTCAGCTGTGAATTTTGTGATTATAAATGCTCTAAAGGATCTCATTTAAAAACACATCTCAGAACTCACACAGGAGATAAGCCTTACAGCTGCGAATTTTGTGATTATAAATGCTCTTATGGATCTAATTTAAAAACACATCTCAGAACTCACACAGGAGATAAGCCTTTCAGCTGTGAATTTTGTGATTATAAATGCTCTAAAGGATCTCATTTAAAAGCACATCTCAGAACTCACACAGGAGATAAGCCTTTCAGCTGTGAATTTTGTGATTATAAATGCTCTACTCAATTTTCTCTTAAACGACATATCAGAACTCACACAGGAGATAAGCCTTTCAGCTGTGAATTTTGTGATTATAAATGCTCTGATGAATCTAATTTTAAAGCTCATCTCAGAACTCACACAGGTGATAAGCCTTTCAGCTGCGAATTTTGTGATTATAAATGCTCTGTTGGATCTAATTTCAAAGCTCATCTCAGAACTCACACTGGTGATAAACCTTACAGTTGTGAAATCTGTGATTATAAATGCTCTAAAGGATCTTATTTAAAAACACATTTCAGAATTCACACAGGAGATAAGCCTTTCAGCTGTGAATTTTGTGATTATAAATGCTCTAGACGATCTAGTTTAAAAGCTCATCTCAGAACTCACACAGGAGATAAGCCTTTCACCTGTGAATTTTGTGATTATAAATGCTCTATTCAATCTTATTTGAAAGCTCATCTCAGAACTCACACAGGAGATAAGCCTTTCAGCTGTGTATTTTGTGATTATAAATTCTCTGATCAATCTCATCTTAAACGTCATATCAGAACTCACACAGGTGATAAGCCTTTCAGCTGTGAATTTTGTGATTATAAATGCTCTGTTCAATCTTATTTGAAAGCTCATCTCAGAGTTCACACAGGTGATAAGCCTTTTAGCTGTGAAATCTGTGATTATAAATGCTCTAAACAATCTAATTTAAAAACACATCTCAGAATTCACACAGGAGATAAGCCTTTCAGCTGTGAATTTTGTGATTATAAATGCTCTAGACGATTTAGTTTAAAAGCTCATCTCAGAACTCACACATGTGATGAACCTTTAAGCTGTGAATTTTGTGATTATAAATGCTCTAGACGATTTAGTTTAAAAGCTCATCTCAGAACTCACACATGTGATGAACCTTTAAGCTGTGAATTTTGTGATTATAAATGCTCTAAACGATCTTCTCTTATACATCATCTCAGAACTCACACAGGTGATAGATGAGCCTTTCAGCTGCGAGTTTTTTGATTATAAATGCTCTAATAGACCTTCTCTAAAAACTCATCTCAGTACTCAAACAGGTGATAAGTCTTACAGTTGTTAGCTTTGTGATTTTCAAATCTCTAAAAGTCAATTTGAATGTTTATGTTATAACTCACACAGGTGATAAGCCTTTTAGCTGTGAATTTGGTGATTATAAATGCTCTGTTTAATGTTCTTTGAAAGCTCATCTCAGAACTAACACAGGTGAAAGATTTTCTGCTGAGAACTTGGAGCTTGTAATTTGTCTTATATGTATATATCCTTTAAAAAGATTCCTTAGAACTCACACAAATAGCTTATTTCTCAGTAGGAAAACATGTGGTTTTAAAAGTGCCACTGCACTATGGAAATCTCAGCTTTGTTTTCATATTTTTTTTTGTTATTACAATTGACAATCACATACTTATCACAGATATTACTATTTTCAGAATCTTAGGTATGGTTCCCAAAATAAACTAAGGCTATGCAAGGGTCACATATTGCTGGAAATTAGCATTAGAAATGTAAGCCGTATAGCTACAAGATAATATTTTGTAAGTTAGTAGTAGGTAATTGATATTGATTATAGATCGTGGATGTGTTGTTGTAGCAAGGGGTTCTCATGTTGTGCCAGTGTTCAAGTAGCATTCCTTAATGAGGTACAAGTAACCTCAATAGATTAAATATGTTGTGTTCAATGTACCATATATTTTATCTTGTAGATTTATTATTTTTGCAATATTTTTGTGTTGTAGTAAATTTGTTGAAGTCATTCTTCCATGTAACTACAGTAGTATACTAACTACTTGAAATTAGTTCCTTGTTGATTGGAGGGAACTGAAAATTTTGCAAACTGTCAAATATTCAGAACATAATATATTAATTTTGAGTTCCTCAAAGTGCTATCAATTTATTATACTGAAGACTTCTGCAATAGCGAATATTGGCAACAGCATTGAATAGCTTATGGAAATTAATGAATGCTGGTGCACAAAAATGTTCAGTCTCTGCGAATCAAACTATGAACCTCCCAGTTGCTGGTCAGGCTTCTTACCTACTAGACTACAGTGACCCATTTTTGTGCAGCAGTGCAATGCTATTGACAATATGCTATTCAATGCTGTTGACAATATCTGCCTTTGCAGAAATCTTCAGTAAAATAGATAGTAATTTGAGGAATTTCAAATTGATAATTTGATTTAAATTTACCTACTAAAAACTTACAATGTATCCCATATCTATGCTTTTGAGTGAATATATTGGTAGGAATCTCTACAACAAGCTACCACAGTTTTTAAAGAGTCTTGAAAATGTAGAAATATCTAAAACACAACTGATTGGTTGATAAAGCTTTTTATAGTCTTCAAGAGTTCCTTTCACATCAAAATTAAGCATCACCTCAACTAATTGATATAGCAGGGGTGCCCACAGGGGGGGGGCTATGACGCAGACTGCGTCATTGAAATTCTTGGTGGGGGGGGTGTTCCAAAAAACTTTGGGGGGGGGGGGCGTAAAGTTGATTGAAACCGTGTTTAACGTGACAACATTCAAAAATATACTACGAAGTCACCAGATAGAATGTCAATTAATGAAAATATATTTTTTATTATTATTATACAATTGAATGTGAATTAGCTAAAATTGTTATGTTTAGGATTTGTGCAGGAAGTTATTATTCAAACTTAGCAAGACACTAAGCGAGTGCTATGAAAGTGATTTATACAACTTTACTCTCCTTAACAGTTACTAGTTAATCAGCAGAAAGAGCAGTAAGTCGATTTAAAATTATCAAAAACAGACTCAGATCAGCTATGGGAGACTCATGGTTGTCCAATCTAATGGAGAGATGCAAGCTGCAAAAAAACATGTACTTGAGTCTATTTCTAACAAAGAAATAATTGAAAGGTTTTCTGTTTCCTCATCCCAAAGAAAAAAAATTCTATGTGGGGTTTAGAGAGATAGATTTAACAAGCTTAGAAGGTACCTAGCTAACTTGTAGATGGTCACAGCCTACAAATTTAAAATGTTTGACTTCAAACTGTTGATGTTTTTCATGTATTTTACGATAACTACTTACTAATAAGTAAGAACTGCTATAGCAAAACTTACTAAATACTAAAAATTCAGTAATTTTTCAGAACTATATCTTTTTTTTGTTTTTGAAAGACACTAACTTCTTTTGATTGTGTGTTGTAAATAACTATACATGAAATGTGTGCCTTTTATGCACTTCATCCATACATAAATTCTCCCAAGACACTACACTAAGTAAATAACCTGTTGTTTAACTACTGTCCAATAAATGATTTAGTATTTTGAATTTTTGTGTTTTACAAATGAAGTTATTAACTCATTGTTTTCACTTCCTTTAAACTTAAAGGAACAACTTTGTAGAATTATTTAACCTTAATGTAATTGGTACACCGAACATAAACTTATAGGTATTTCATTTTTATTGAACATTGTGTATTTGTAATAATATTTTATCGTTTAAAAACCATTTAGGTTCAAATTCTTATTTAGCTATTTTGCAATTACGTTTATTGAGCAGAAGTTCATATATTCATTTCATTGATATTTCTTTTTCACCTTTACAAAAAAATGTTACCTATGTAAAGAATCTCAAGAAATATACATACATTTTGTATATTATCGACTGGGTTTGTATTTTTTCAATAGTTATAATAATCTTCTTTTAGTTTTAGAAAGAATATGGGGGGCTTTTTTCGCATTTTTTTGTGAGGGGGGGGTTAACTTATGGGGGGGGGGATTGGTGCTAAATTTAGGGGGGGGGGGTGCGTCATGAGGCTTAGGGGGGTGGGCACCCCTGGATATAGTAATAAACTATTGTAACCAGTTTATAAGATTGTATAATTATTAATCTGACTTGTCTTATACTCCTTAACTGAAGTCTCCAAGACATAATATACAAAAAACAAAAATTATGCTGAAATTTTACAATACCAGTTCTGCTATAAAGCCAGAACTATGTTTGATGTATCTTTGAAACTGCTATGCTTGCTACTGTTACCCAAAGCAAGAAATGCAGTAGCAGCTGGTGGGCTTTTGGGAGGGAGGGGCTCTTATAGTCTATGACTATAGAGTTGTAGAGAAGTTACAACTAATAACTACTGTAACGTGCTTCCTGAGGGACACCTGGGAAACAATATGAATTAAAATTATTTCCCCTTCGAGGCCTTGCGTCTATGGTAGACTTACCGATCGCAAGTCTCGGGTGCGGCTGCTCAGTGTGTGCCCTGCAGTCACACGCTACTGCGGAGGTGCGACGAAAATCCTGTAGGAGAAAGGCTGTTCAATGGCCTGAGGATTTCGCGGCAATCCTCCACAACAATATCACCAGGTATGGAGGATGGACGTATCACTCGGTGCAGCTATATGTCTCCTTGGACCACACCGGACACCGAGTAGATACCCCCAAATCTCCACCCTGATAACACGTCTAATTCTGGAAGACAACCACAATTTCCCCCTGCTGATGGCCTGAACAGTATAAAAATAATATGTACTAGACGGAAATTCCGTCTAGATACAATATAATGGCTCAAACTGCCAGAACTCACCAAGCATAAGGGTGAAATGATATGAAAACTTTTTTTTAACAAAAATTTGACGTGTATTGAAAAAATGATCAGGTAACAATTTGAAAATTCAATAATAAATAATAATATAGCGTACGGTAACAAATTTGATGTGGTTGAAAAGAATAAATTAATCGGACAGCTCTTTTAATAGGATATGTGATAATTCTTGATTTTTCTGTGCACGTGGGCGGGATTCGGCTTGGTGGAAGGCAAGACTGAGAATCTGTACAACTTGACACAGCATATATATTTAAAATTTCCCTTTTTTATAATCGTGCACCACTATAGGGGCCCCTTAAAATAAAAAACTCACTTGAATTTCGCAATGTAGGTGGCCTCCGTCTGACCGCAAGTGTAGTGGGTGGCTGCTTCTCGCGATTATTCGGGAATGGGTTTTCTAAGATTTCTGAATATACTGGTCTCACTTTAAATTCTGGTCTTGCTTATTGATAATTTATCCGGAAATTTGACACACAACAAAAATTACGTTCAACACAAAAATGACAAATAGTGGACAAACTAGTCCTTTCGGAATCTGGAGAGCAAGTCGTTGTAGTTGTAACAATAGTACTCTTTTTTTTATGAAGAAGTGGTTACTGTTACCCCCACTCTTTTGCCAAATTAAAGGATATAACGCCAAATTTGGCGATGCTCGCCAACCCATGTGGTTAAAATTAGATTAAGAAAAAATTAAATAAAACGGTAGCCTACTATTGTTTATATGGGTTGCAATAAATGACGGAAATAATTTTAAAAAGAACCAGATACGCCAAAAACTAATTTAAAGATAGAAAATTAACATTTAAGTTTACATAAATTTCGATGTTAATCATCAACTACTTAACAAGTCGATAATTATAAGTCCACGTGGCTTTGGACTGTGACTTTTTACGAAAACATCAAATTCGAGCCAATAATAAATAAAAAATACATTTTAACTCACTTTAAATTCATAAAAAATAATATGGACGCTGTTAGTGTGACGTCACAAGCCCCAATCCGCCATTACATGTTTCCATACAGCTTTATAAGTCCATTTAAAATGCATGGGACCAATTTTTAGTTGCGATTTATAATCAAACAAAATGGTTATGTGCTTTCTCCCTGATTGAAAACATTACAGCGAGTTTACGGTTTGCAGTTTTTATAGATTTCCAAATGATCCCAACAAAAATAAAAGCTGAATCGCTGCAATCAGGTAGGTACTACATGCATAGGTTATGTTATTGTTCTTTCGTTTCAAGTGATATGAAGTCCATAAAGCTTGTTAAATTAAACACAAATGTTTTCGGTTGATTCCTTTTCAAGTACAAAGTTGCAATTTCGTATTAATTAACTACTGATGACTTGTTGTACATCTTGTTGTATATTTCCTATAATAGAAGCCAATTAATTGCATGTTAAGTTATTCGACCTGATCATTACCCAAGTTTTATTGATCTGTGTCACAGTAAATTGAAAGGCGCTAATCAATAAAGATTTTAGTATATTATTAGATGATTTGATTCTATATTGGACTAACATAACATACCAACTTCATCACGGATGGCAGTGATAGATGAATTGATTATTCAGATACTCATTCATTTCTACCCTTACTTGTAAAAGTATTAACTCAATCAGCCTGCCTGTACTTCGTATGGGGTTGATGCATATTTTGTATTGTGCTTTTGCATTATGAAATACAAAACAGTGATCACCTATTTAAAAGTGAATTTTACCAACTTGTAACTCAAACAAAAACATCGCTAGCCTATATAGCGCTTTATGGTAACTTGTGCCTACTTCCTAGTTTTCCTTAAATATTTTTAATTGTATGTGGGTTTCTCTAAAAAAATGTTATTGTTCAGAAGATATTTGTTCCAGAAGAGCAGATAGTGAGCCATCTAGCCTACACATTTGTTGGTCTGCAGTTACCAAAAATACAGTTCATATATCTTATTTAAGTAATAGATTAACATTCGAATTGAACACAGATGGGTGCTTTTTGCTCCTTAGTAGTTCTCTCATTCCTAGCTCCTTTGATGTATAATTATTTATTGTTTTTGACGATTGTGTTTAATAAAACTGTGAAGATAAAGTGTGAAATAAATTTATTCTAAGTTAGAACTTTGAATTTTTGAAAGCTTCAACTATACATTATAACGTCTACTTCATGCCACGAATTTAGGCGGCTCAAGGAAATTACAGTGTAGCAAATACAACTGACTGTGGTGACAAACCATATATGACTGCTAGCCTTATCAGACTCATAGACTAGGCAAGTGTGGTATAATTAGTGTGGTCAATTCGAGCATTGAGGTTGGTGATTCTCTACTATCATCTGCTGGCAACACCGTAATTTTTCAGAGCAGCCTAATTTCGTTGTGTGAACTGTTTCAATTGTCTATGTATTCATAGAATATTTATAGAAAAATTAAGAAAAAAATGAATGATTGTTGAACTTTCAACATTAACAAAATATTCTAGTGAGTTACGGTGCTTGCACAGTGGAGCACCCAGTACTTGATGATAGTCACTGCTGCACTGTTTGGCGTATTCGAGCAGCGTGCTGAATACCATCAACCCACAGCATGTGTTTGATTTCGCAGTGGCCATCGAGTATTGGATGCTCCACTGCGCAAGCACCGTAACTCAATAGAATGTTTTGTACAAACCTCACCATTTGTATTAATAGATAACTAACACAGTTTTAATAGAAACCTACTATTTCTCAGTAAATTGTAAGTGTTATATAAGTCAACATCATTCAGCAGTGTTTCATTTACATTCCTGGATTTCTTGTTCCATGACGAACTATGTTGTTAATATTAACCTTTTATGTGAATTCAACGACTTACAGTCAGATATTCATCAAGAATAAGTAGAATTTACTTACTCTGTAGGCCGAACGCTTTCGAATCTTTGAGATCCATTTTCAGAAGCGCTCGCCCTACAGAGTAAGTAAATTCTACTTATTCTTGATGAATATTTGACTGTAAGTTGTTGAATTCACATAAAAAGTTAATAGTTTTATTTACATTAATGAGGTTTTCAATAATGAGACTATCAATAAATAGCATAGATTTGTTGAAAATGTAGTCTGGATGTCATCAAAAACAACACTCAACTGAGTTCTTCAAATAACTGGTTGAAAATGTTCATAATTAGAATAAAATCAACCAGCAATTGTAACGGTCCTTGACACCAAAGTAGTGACCACGAAACTAGATGGGTGAGTAGAATATTGTGAAACCTGATAATACTTTGTAAAAATTAACACTATGTTGCATATTTCTTCAAGGGTGATGTAAATAACTTTGAATTCTGCACTTTACAAACTCTAGCAGTCGCATTTCAATTCACCTACATATTTTGATGAGCACTAACTTATCACAACATTGGCTAAAGGTGCTTGCACAGTGGAGCATCCAATACTTGATAACAATTACTGTCGCAAAATCAAACTCATGCTGTTTAATGGAGTATAACAGATTGAGCTGTGTGAATACCATCATTCCGCAGCAAGTGAATGATTTTGTTTTGGTGACTGTCATCGATTATTGGATGCTCCACTGTGTAAGCAACCTAAAACCACTAGTAAATGCAGACATTGCATTTACAGCTACCTGTACCACACAAATCATCGGGGCTATTACGTGCATAATAATAATAGAGTTGTGCAAAAGTCCCAGTACCTACCAGCAATCATACCGGTAGCACTTGTTTAACTTCTATAGAATAATGCTGCAATTAGTCTTAGTGGCATGAACAGAGTGCTTATAAAGTATTGGTAGACCAGACTAAATTGTAGCTAGCCTAGCTGCAAATACAAAAGATTTGGTTTAATATTAAAATTCGTTGAAGCCTATAAAAGGAGGATGTGGTGGAAGTTGGAATCAAGTTTACATGATTAGGAATCGAGTTGGTAGATGGTAATAGTCCAGTTGGTATACACCCAACACTCTTAAAAATTTTAATTTTATACATATTGATGAAAACCTAATACACTGTTTTATACGCCCATTAGCGTCATAGGTTATTACATACCTTCACATTGTATGATCTGTTGCACATACTTGTTTGCACTACACCTTCCAAATATTTTAATTTGCCATAATATTTTATACATTTTACAGTGTTTGGTTTATCCCCCAAAATATCTCACTATTTCCCCTAATTTGATGGCCATAAATTGGCTTTTTAGTCTAATCGTATAATGCTTCGTAGCCTACACCTAACCTATGAACAAAATACTATGAAAATAGTTCTATTATCCAATATCACAACTGAAAAAAGCCTGATACTCAATCCTCTGGTATCCTGGTACATGAAAAAAGGACTCAAAACTCTTAGAAATTTGTAATTTTATTGCTTTTGATAAAAATCTGAGACACTGTTTTACGCCCATATAAATAACATGGAAACAGACACCTAGCAACCATTGTTTGGAAACAAAACTGGCTCCCTAGCAACGGATCACGTCATCACTAACAGCGTCCATTGAGCAAGTAGATTCCACTGTACAGTAGGGATGGGTATCGATTAGTCGATTAATCGGAATAATCGATGTTTTGCTGAAATAATCGATTATTTTTTAATCGATGATTAAGAGCTTCGATTAATCACAGCACCGATTATTTCATAACGATTAATCGATTGATGGCATTTTTCTCATTATTCAATATTACAAGATTTAGGGACATAAATATGTAAATAATTATTGTTTCAAACATATTTCAGGATTAATTTCTGATATTAATGACAGAGCTTTTCCTTTATTTTACGTTTTCCGCTTTTTTTTAGTTCCTTGCCATCCTTCACAAGCCCTGTCTAATATAACCTCCAAGTCATAGGGTGGTCAACCTGCTGACAGTTGACAGGCTTGAAATAATTTGCCTTTTTCGATAAACATGAGCAATAACCTGGAACCATCATTTTTTCTTGTTTTTCGCCAAGATGAAGTGTTGTTTGGGACGCTATTTGGTATTATTTTGGCCTGTTTTTGCTATTTTCAAAGACTGAATTAATCGATGTTTGAACACCGATTAATCGATGTTTTCAGTACCGATTAATCGGTGTATCGATTACTCCCTTACAAAAAATAATCGATGTTTTGTAGTTCGATACCCATCCCTACTGTACAGCGAATAATTACAATACTATTAATAGGCTAGTGGTGGTGAATCTAACCTGAAAAATGGTTATCCTGCAAGCAACAACGGATTATTCGTATAATTTGGCGAGAATGAAGAGATTCAGGTATGTGTAACATTTTTGACATAATAATTTATCATATTCCTGCTTTTAAATAACATTTGAAGTCGCTAAATATGATTTATTGCCATTTATCGCATGTAACTTCGATAATATCGAAGCTATCGCTATTATCGCCGGTATGACTGTTTAACATCGATGGTTCTGCCAAAACAGCTGGTTTTGTTAATGAATTTGTAACGGTAGTGGCGCCGGTTTTAAAAATAATTCTCTCAATCTTATAATACGGTAACTCCTTCAATTTTGATGTAATCAAATTTTTGGTGGTTGCCAGCCATCCAAAAGTATCGTCACACTACATACTGCAAGTTATAGTTATTATGAAGTTTTAATTAAAACACAATTATTAATAAATTTGATAAAATAAAGTTAAGTTGCCTATCTGCAAGTTAATTTATTTGCTTGTAGATGAAATTCATTCTCCTCACTTTCTGTTCAGCAAAATTGTTAATGACAAGGTCATTGAAATTTGGCATAGACAGCAATTTTTTTCTGATATGCAAATGGCTAAAGCATTCAGCCTCTCCTATTTCATGGTATTTCTGGTGAACTCAACCATTGTTTGCTTTTCTTACTAACTATCTATTATATATAGGCATTAAGTTACATCAGTCTATCTCTTGTGCCCAACACACACAAACGGCAATCCAGCGGCAATGCTACCGCACAATTGAACTGCCACTGAGTTGCCATTGAGACCGACTACACTTCCAACTTCATTTTTGATGTTGGGCTGATGCTGGCTTGCAGTTCTGTTGCCATCATATGTGTGTGTTGATAGGACTGCAAGCCAATGGCAGTTTTGCAGTCAGCTAGCTGACAATACCAATGACAACTGGAGGCAGTCGCCCATTGATGCTCTGTTGATGTTGCCCGTGCTCTATTACATTTTGTATTACTGTCAGCTACCAACGGAAATTTTGCAGTTAAATTGCTGCTGGATTGCCGTTCATGTGTGTGTTGGTCATTACATTTATATTATTCATATGTATTATCTTGCTGTGCAGAAGCTGAAGCTTTTTGAAAACCAACAACACCTTAAGAAAACTCACCACCAACTACACCACCACCACCTCCAACATTCATAATCATTCTGGCACTTACAAACTGACATGTAACGAATGTGACAGCTTCTATATTGGACAAACTGGCAGATCTTTCACAACCAGATTCAAAGAACACATAAAAGCCCTCACCCAACCACAGACAAAATCAAATTATGCTGAACATCTACTCACAAAAAATCATTCATTCACCAACATTGATCAAAACCTCCACATCCTTCACATTGCCCCCAAAAGTCAAAAACTCAATACTCTTGAACAATTCGAAATTTACAAACATTCCATTTCACATCCTCAATTCATACTCAATGACCAACTTAATTTCAAATCTCATATCCTCTTCAACATCATCACAAACCCCTCCTAAAAACACCTCCACCACACCCACTTCCCCCACCACATCCACTACTCCCACTACCTTCCTACGACCACCAAACCTTACATACTAGAAAACTACTCAGTCTGCAACCAAGCGCCGAAGAAGAACAACATAGTTCAAAACGCGTCAGCCGCGACTCAAAAAAAGGTCAGTTCTGCACAGCAAGATAATATATATATGAATAGTTCTACTGCAGTTCACGAAAAATGGATAACCACAACAATAATACATTTATATATTTCTGGATTTCTTGTTCCATGACGAACTGCGTTGTTAATATTAACTTTTCAAGTGAATTCAATGACTTGCAGTCAAATTTTTGAATAGAAGCCTTGAAGATGGGTTTCAACAACTCAAAAACGTTTGGCCTATAAAGTAAGTCCAAGCGACTCAAAAAAGGTCAGTTCTGCACAGCAAGATAATACATATGAATAGTTCTACTGCAGTTCACGAAAAATGGATAACCACAACAATAATGCATTTATATATTTCTGCATTTCTTGTTCCATGACGAACTGCGTTGTTAATATTAACTTTTCAAGTGAATTCAATGACTTGCAGTCAAATTTTTGAATAGAAGCCTTGAAGATGGGTTTCAACAACTCAAAAACGTTTGGCCTATAAAGTAAGTGAAATACTACTTATTTTTAATAAAAATTTGACTGCAAGTCGTTGAATTCACTTGAAAGTTTATATTTATATACTTACATTTATAAGGCGATTTGTGTATGTATGTTCCCAGTAAACTCCAAAACCACTTAACTGATTTTTATGAAATTTCCAGGCATTATGTAGAATAGTCCTGAGATATGGTTCCTGTGAAGTTAGGGAGTTCAAAAGTCCTCGCTGAAGGAGAATCTATCCTTAAAGGAACAGCTGATAGAAGTCAACCGTTTTTAATCATAAATGGTGGGACCTCAGCAGCGTTTATTATAAACGCTGTCTGCAGACTTATGGGCGTACCATGTAGTTGGGGCATTGCAATCATGTAGGAAACATATGACTGGAGAATCAAAGCTCAGATTATGTTTCTTTTATTATTCTTTGGTGAAAAAATTCCAACAGCAGTTTATGAAAGCTAGGAAGATGAAGTTTGTGCTAGGCTCTTGGAAATTCACCGGGTACCGCTATTATAACTATAAAATCCCATTTCAATGCATGGGTGAACTGCTAGTAATAAAATATGAAAATACTATTCTATTGAGTTACAAATTCTGTTCAATTGTTTAAATGTTGAAATACAATCCTTTGGTTAACATCCTCTGAACCTAGTCACTGCAGATTGTTTTTATAAAGGTAGACGAGTCTACACTCTAGGGAAGCGCCCTATTGCATAGAGTGTCTTCTTGTGTAGGAGCTCAACACTAAAGTAGTGCAATATGAATGTAGATGAAACAAATTTCATCTACCGTCTAGCACACATGGAAAATTTGGAAATGAAAGGAGTTCTTCCTCCGCACTGATATAATCTTTCTCAACAATCATACTCTTGTGATCGTTAGGGGGAACGAATTCTGTATTCTGTTTTTCAAGGTACCGTATAGCTATTTTCAAGGTACCGTATTCAAGCCTCCTGACCTAATTTGTAACATTTTACCTATGAAGAAGTTGTATAACTACGTTGAAAATATCAAGAAAGATTGGCAAAATGATCATTCATATCAAAAAAGGGTGAGCCTATTGTTTCTTTGCTTTATAGTATTTTTTATCATCAATGAAAGAAAATTTATGGAGTGAGATTGATAATATTTTCTATCATTGCTATCACCTCATAGTAAAGGTAATATTAATCTTCAATTCCATCCAGATAAGTTTTCAACCTCTTGAAAAACAATAATTTGTTTTTAGCATTAACATTGGATCATTAAACTAATTATTATTTTTCTCTATATCACTATCCACACTTTCTTGCAACATGAACTGCTATATTCAAATTCTCCCGCTTTAATGATACAACTTGATTTGTAAAAGCACAACCTGTTATATCTTTTAAAATATACTCAGTGTTTTGAATAATGTCGTTACGTGAAGAGCTGGAATACATCCACTTTTTTCAATTCCAATTGCGTTTAAATCAGTTATTCCAGTGAACTTTTCAATAAATTTCCACTTTATTTCGGTCGGCGGTTGGTAACAGCTGATGATTGATGAAGCCTTGAATTCAATTCATTCAACTGGAGAATTCGAGAATAGCATGACAGTTTATGGTTGAGTCGTTAATATTTTGATTGAGCTGACTGAATTTATTCAGTTATCTATGTTTGGGAATAAATCTCCATCCAGATTTTTGTACCTGGAGTGCAATGGATTTTGAAGTAAGTACTCAGATTTCATGGATAGACAATAACATCCAACATAACCTCAAAATTTATCATTACACTTTCAACATTAACTACATTTGCCAGTAAATTAATAGTTATAAAGCGTTGTAAATATCAAAATAGGGGTAATTGTGCCGCAGATGTTAGCAAGAAAAAAATCACTTGAAACCTTCACCAAATTGTAGTGTTATGTGTCTCCTGATCACAATTATCAAGTTTTTAAGTGTCTGTCTCAGTTAATTATTCAATATTAAAAACTCACCATTTGAACTGAACCAAAAAATGATTAGCTTTAGTAATTAACTTGAATTGGAAAAATCGCAGCGTGCGCGCCGGGCGTATTACTCAACTATTTGAAAAGCTATCGTCTCAAAACTATATTTAAATGAAAATACAGAAAAAATTGAGCCGCGGAAGCACAATTTCAAATATGAAACTCTATGTACCAATAACGAAACTACTACATTTTTTCACGACCTTTTAAATCTACACATGTGGAAACATTTCGTGCATGCACAGAAGCGTAGTCTGCGTGAATGGACCGAAGTGGAATGGAAACTGCATAACCAAACCTTTCCTAACCTGGCTAGATGTGACTGAACCACCTCAAATTTACACCACCGACAAATTTAAAACCACCAACAAATTTACAGAGGTGGTTCAGTCAGATCTAGCCAGGTTAGGAAAGGTTTGGTTATGCAGTTCCATTCCAGTTTCCATTCCACTTCGGAATGACAGTGATGTAGAATGACCAATCTATCAAAAATGTTGGTTGGTAGTAGCATAGATAAGAAAAAGACTATTATTTTTCTTTAATAATGGATTTTAATCAACTAATATATTCATTTATATCTATCATCTAATTTTTTAAAATTATTAAGCTTATTTTTAATGATAATATCAATCTGACAAACTGATACTCGATCTGACAAACTATCGAGAAGTCGAAATAATCGATCTGCAATATCGTATTGTGCATAGTCCAATTCCAATAGTCGAGAGTGACATTTGTGTTCCGACTTTTACATGTCCAAAAAACTACGTAATCTTACATATTTTAAAATGAAAAATACATTGAATGTCAACTAAATGAATACTAGTTCTATTACCCATTAATCAAGAATATAATACATTGATAGAGTGTTAGAATATTGTTTACTGACACTTTATTGACGGATTCGCAATTAGAGGTTAGTTTCTTCATATCATTTTTAAACGTTTTTATTTAATATTTATAGAAGTGTTTGACGTTTGAAATTGTGCTTCCGCATCTCAATTTTTTCTGTATTTTCATTTAAATATAGTTTTGAGACGATAGCTTTTCAAATAGTTCGAGTAATACGCCCGGCGCGCATGCTGCGATCTTGCCAAAAATCACTTGAAACCTTCACCAAATTGTAGTGTTATGTCTCCTGATCACAATTATCAAGTTTTTAAGTGTCTGTCTCAGTTAATTATTCAATATTAAAAACTCACCATTTGAACTGAACCAAAAAATGATTATCTTTAGTAATTAACTTGAATTGATTGTTTAGAATGCATGAATCATTACAACACAATAATTTGCATTCTAGTTTATGAATTATTTACTCATACAATTCATCTATTCAATAATGAAAGCATTTTCAATTTGTTCCATAATCTTATCACTTGATGCGTTGCACATACTTCTGTCTACGTAATCTGTCGCCACAGCCTGGGTTTTGGGCGCTTTTGGGCCATCTATTTCCTTAGCTTATGAATTTTGACGACTGTGACTAATGATGATGGATGATAATATCATAGTGCTATAGAATCTGAAACTGATTCTTTTGTTTTACTCTGAACTCACAGATATATTGTAATGAGAAAACAGTATATTTGAAGAATAATACATTTTATGTTGAATAATGATTTTTGACTGTTATTTTCCCACCTGATATTATTTCTGAATGTAAAAGTTTTATAACAGCAAAAAAATTATCGCAGAGATTTTTGCTTTGAATGCCTTACAGAATTAATGAAAACATAATAATGATCACTATAATTAATATAGTGACAGAATACCTAATATCGGGAAAATATTGATATTATATAACAATAAATAATTGATACAATATATTGATAATTTTGGTATTGGAAATCCATCCCTACATTGAAAAAAGTAAATAACACAATTTTCATTGTTCATCATGGCAAAAGCTTTGAATGATATGTGTATTTGTGATGTCTTGTGCCTAATTATAGAAATTCCCAACCAAACCAGCCTTGCTAGATTGGACAAATTTATCACGGTTAAAGGTATATGTGTCATGTAACATGTAATTTGCATATGCATCCTAACCCAACCAAAGCTAGACTAGCCTAACCAAAGCTAAGCTAACCTAACCTAACCAAACCGAGCATTGCTAGATTTTTAGCATTCCAATTCAGCAATTTTAGGGTAGGTTCGGCTAGCTTTGAATGGGCTAGGTTAGGTTAGCTTTGGTTAGGCTAGGCTAGGTTAGCATTGGTTAGGCTAGGCTAGGTTAGCTTTGGTTAGGTTAAATATCACAAGCTTCAACTAACCACACTAGATTGGTTCAACTGTCTGGCACTCTGCTCACAGGGCAATCAATAAATGCTCAAAATTTCATTTTCCAGTAAACAGTAAAAGGCTTGAATGAACCAATGCAGGCTCCCATAGCACGCCCATTATTACCAATGTCATGATATAGATGACACTGATAGATTGATGGCACTCCATTGCTCTAACTATCTATTCGTCTATAATGTTATGCTTAATGTACTTTAAAGGCTTTACAGAGCTGTCGTTTTGTTCAAAAGGTGAGTTTTTAATAATGAATAATTAATTAATTGAGACCGACACTTGAAAACTTTATAATCGTGATCAGGAGACATAATACTACAATTTAGTAAAGTTTTCAAGTGATTTTTTTCTTGCTAACATCTGCGGCACAATTACCAAAATAGGTTTCCGAAATACCGGAAAGAGTGTAAAAAGGGCACCCTTTGCTAGTAACACTAAGCAGCTAGGGAAGTCTAGGTTAGGCCCGGTATGTGCCTAGCCTTAGAAAACAATTGAAGAACTGTAATTATGGATTATGTGATTGAAAGTCACATATATAATTTAGAATTCAGTAAAAAGAAAAACAAGTGTGCAAGTCGTATACTGGGGAAGTGTGGAAAAAGGTTTTCTTTTTTCAGCGCCTTGTTGACAACTGTGCTGACCCCAAGTACACCGCGCACCTAACCTTTAATTCTGAGGCTGGCTAATTTGGCTAGCATGTAAAGGAGCCATTTTTCGCATATTTCCCGGTATATGGGACACCCTATCTTATTTTTTCTGTATTCTTCTGTTTTTTTTTATTGCAGATAATGCCCACATGAGTCCGAGACTTGTGCGTGTGTAATGAGGTGAATGATTACACATAAGTGCCTGATGGTGGAGTGGGATTCGAACCCACAACCACTTAAACAACAGCTAGCTGAAGTTGTTATGCCCCAACCAACTGTGCTAAGCGGCCCGCCTTTTAATGGGCTTGGCATACTGATACAATTCTGTTAGCTCAGTGAGGAAAGCAATCACAAAC
The DNA here is from genome assembly GCA_948455865.1 of Conomelus anceps. Lineage (NCBI taxonomy): Eukaryota > Metazoa > Arthropoda > Insecta > Hemiptera > Delphacidae > Conomelus > Conomelus anceps. The sequence goes on along the minus strand of OX418225.1, from coordinate 43,697,221 downwards.
TATCTCACTCCTCGTTTGTGTAGTATGCTTTTTGGACTAAAAAATAGCATTGAGGTATGAAGAGTCACCTGCAGTCAAATCAGCTATGTTAATATATACTTTAATTAAAATAAATTTGATGCAATCAGTTCCTAAATCATTTTTTCCTCAATTATAGCCTTGAGCTAACTCTAACTACTTACTCTTACCACTTAGGTCAACTACCTCTAATCCGACTCACCCAGATCCTGTATAAAAAATCTACTTACTGAACAGTAGGCTTTTATAATATTTACTATTTGCGTCCAGGGAGGGATGAATGTTTTGTACATGAATTTTTCAATTATGAACTAAGGTTTTTGTCAAGTTAACTATCTAAAATCACACCTCACATTTATCAAATTAGGATCACAATGAATTAAACAACATAATAAGTAAACTGTGGAAAAATATTGTTTTGAATCAATAAAATCCAATTTTATGAAACCTGAGTGTTTTTCAATACTGAGCTGTTCAAAATTTCATTCAGAATCAAAATTTTTACAAGATAGAAAAAATACAGCATAGTTGTGTTGAAGGTGATAATGTAGCTTTTAGTTTCGTTATTGGTACATATTGACTTTGTACAATAGTGTCGATAAAGCCCTATCGATAGTTGAGACCCTGTCGATATCGATTAGTCAATCCGATTGGTCTAATGATTGCAAAGATGTACGGTATACAATGCAAAATGTACGTCGTCAGTACATTGTTTTAAAATAACGTCTTTTTTTAATTACATACATGATTAAATATGACAAATGCACAATTTATGTGATGATTGTGTCATGTATGCAGATAATTCATTATTGAATTTCTAAATATTGTTTTCTGACACTTTTTGACAAATCTGCTATTAGAAGTTAGTTTCTCCATGTCATTTTTAATCGTTTTTATTTAATATTTAAAAAAGAGTTCCACGTTTGAAATTGAGCTTCCGCCGCTCAATTTTTTCTGTATTTTCATTTAAATATAGTTTTGAGACAATAGCTTATCTAATATCACTATTCTTCTAGTTTAGATCCTAGTACTTCTAATGCTAAATTATATTATATTTTAATACCTATCCTAATGACCCAATTATTGGCTGGTTGAAGGATAAGTTCGACTTCAAGGTCCAATATTTATATTTCAGATAAGACATTACATGTTGTGAATAAAGTTGAGTCTGTTGAGTAACTCATACGTTCGACTGCACTCAGGATTCTTGTTATTTGATGTGAATAAAAGTTGAGTCAATCACAGCTCTGATTATGTAAATATCGAATTTAATGGTGTTGACTCAACAGATCAACAGTCAACTCCAGTCACTCAACAGAGTCAACTTATTCAGCATACTGACTGAGTTCTTTATAATATTCCATCGCAAGAAATTAGACCCTTATTTTTAAGAACCTTGAAGCATTCCCATGTGGAGGGAGATTTGAAAAGTAAACCGTGAGGTGGTTCCAATAATATTACTCTTTCTTTGTCCCTCTCTCTAGGTTGAGTGATGGAAGGGACTTGTTTTCTCTGAACCTTTTCTCTGTAAAGTACATAAATAAAGCTTTTTTTTTCTCTCTCTCTCTCTCTCTCTCTCATAGCACTTTTATTACTTGTAAAGTGCACAAATAAACGTCATCTATCTATCTATCTCTTTAAGAAGTTGTATTTCAACTGATCTTTCATATACAGGTGATTGAATGGATCTTCATGACTCATATATCAATATCGAATAGAGACCTATTTTAACATGAATTAGTACTAACAGTTTTGTGAACAGCAGACCTCATGTCTAAGAATAAGGGGGCTTGTGCAGAGGAACATTCTTCATGTACTCAATGATAATCATCATCACAAAATGAAACATAATCATCACATTCAGATAAATTTCTCACTAGCTTGCATTTAAATAGAAATAGGAATGACTTCAATTCAACTTTTAATCTCATTTCATTACAAAGTTTTTACTTATTGTTGTGGATATCCAGTTTTCGAACTGCAGTAGAACTATTCATATGTATAAAACTTGCTGTGCAGAACTGACCTATTTTGAGTCGCGACGGACGCGTTTCGAACTATGTCGTTCTTCTTCGGCGCTTGGTCTGCAATCAAGCGCTGAAGAAGAACGACATTGTTTGGAACACGTCTGCCGTGACTCAAAAAGGTCAGTTTTGCACAGCAAGTTTATACATAACAGAACAAAAGGTATAAATAATATAACAACATGAGTAGAATAATGTTAAAAAAAATACATTGAGAAAAACCCCTTACATAGGCTAAAGCCTGTGTGTAAGAGTGAATCTGGTTGATAATGATGAGATAGGCCTAATATTATTATAATTAATACAATCATAATTAATTTATATATAAATATAATTGTAAACACAATTAAATATAATTAATTAATGATAAGTGTAGCATGAAAAATATGATATATGGAACAAAATGAAGCTGGAGCTCACTTGTTATTATACTTTTTGAAAATATTAAAAATGATTTGTTTCTTTTGAACAAATATGTTACTCTTATGAATGATAACTTAATTCATATGAATAAGGCTCAATTAGATGAATTTGGAGTCCCGAGGGCTATCTATGAATTTCATTCCAAATGTATATTATGATGGAGCTCATTTTAAAAAATGTATGGTTCATATTTAGGTCTAAAAGCCTTACTTTTTTCATTTTAAATATCCTTAAAATGCACACCAAGTTTTAAAAATTTCCTTACATTGTATATCGTCAGGCATTTCTTAAAGGAAGATCCATGCAAAAAGGTTCATCAAATTTGGTCCACATTTTTAACCATAAATGCATATCAGGCATTTATAACATAACAGACAGTCAGACAAATGCAGAACGGTCGACTTGAATTAGAGCCCTCGCTTTGTTTGGCCAGAAGTTCATCCACAGGTTCATCGGATTTTTTTATTTTGTAATTGGAAAATACTTTTGAATAAATCAACTTTTCTAGTTTTTCTGCTATGTAAAACACTTTATTAATTGGCAGCATGGCAAGTTCGAGTTTAAAAATATGTTTGCTAATAAGTATCAATCCTGAATCTGAGAGCTCACTCGTAGCTTCTTTTTATTTAATTATTATTACAGATGGCTGCAATCAAACAGGAGATTGATATCAAAGAATTGCCACAGTGCAATTCATGGCCTCAGAGTGGTGTTAGTCAAAATGAAATCGGCTTGGGTTCATCCCAGATTTTCATAAAAGAAGAAGTGCATGGTGAGTGGTATTTTCACTGTGTTTCTCTATTTTATCGACTACTAGTTCCATAATACAATTAGAGCATTGAATATATTATTTGTTGCTGTTCCTTCTTTTTTTGAGTTTCTAATATACTTATTATGTAGTGCATCCTCCTTTTAAAATAATTATAGAATCCAAGAAGATACCCCTTTTCATGGTAAACAACAATTTGTAGATCAGAACAAATTATTACAAAATTTGTATATTTTGTTACTAAACAATCATCTTGTTTTCTTGAAATAAACAATAATTGACTTATAGCAACTGATTTTCTTGTTAATTGTACCCAATATTACGATTACCAAGTAATTATCTTGAAGCAAATGTTGAACTCCAACCAAGAGAAAGATTTATTTCGGGATTTTCAATAATTATCCAGAAAAAACCGGTAAAAACAATATTTTTGCATTTTTTGGCTAAGAAACAACTAACTTCATCTACAATGTGCTATTGATATTTTTGTAATAGACAGAAAAATCCAAAATATTTGGATTTGTGAGGATTTCACAAAAACAAATCAATGTAAGGATTGCTGTGAACAATTAGCGATCATCAAACATAAATAATCAAATTTACATACACCTTTCATTAACTTGTTCAACCTCTTTTGTAATTTCACTCACCAACAAATTATCATAGATAAAGACAACATAAATGCATAGTTATTGTTAGATATTATTGCTGCACAAATATTCTCATTATCATGTGAAGTCGCAGAAAAATTATCAAGGAAATATGAAGTTGTGATTATTATTCAAATGAATTAGAATAGTATCAATTAGTCAAAAATATACAATAAAATTGTAATGGTGGAAAGTAATGAAATGGAATGTAGTTTTGGATTTTAATGAACTAATGCTGCCACATTGTATTAAAAAGTTACTTCAAGGATGACTTTCTAAGGTAGTAGAGCTACTATACTCTGTTTGAAATAATGTGTGGCATAAAATCTATTGGTAAATATACTAGACATCTAATGATATATATATTGTGCTATTGATATTTTCAGAGTGCTCTAAAGAGGTAAAATTGGAATTGGTGGACATTAAAGAATGGTCAACCCTTATTCATATAGATAGACATGACTTTGGAGGAGGAATCATTGACCCAAACAGGAAAAATGAAGAATCAATCTCCCCCACAAAGTTTGTGGCACCAACTAATCCTGAAAATGATTTGCTGACCCATCAAAATCTACAATCTCATAGCTGTGCTCATTGTACTTATACAACGTCTCAGTTGAGTGACTTCATGCAACATATCAGAGAAATTCATTCAGGGGAAAAACTACATGCATGTAAATTATGTAACTATGTGAGTTCAGATAAGGAAAGTCTACTAATCCATTCAGAGAATCATAAAGGTGATAAGCCTTACAGTTGTGAAATCTGTGATTATAAATGCTCTAAAGGATCTCATTTAAAAACACATCTCAGAACTCACACAGGAGATAAGCCTTACAGCTGCGAATTTTGTGATTATAAATGCTCTAAAGGATCTCATTTAAAAACACATCTCAGAACTCACACAGGAGATAAGCCTTTCAGCTGTGAATTTTGTGATTATAAATGCTCTTATGGATCTAATTTAAAAACACATCTCAGAACTCACACAGGAGATAAGCCTTTCAGCTGTGAATTTTGTGATTATAAATGCTCTAAAGGATCTCATTTAAAAGCACATCTCAGAACTCACACAGGAGATAAGCCTTTCAGCTGTGAATTTTGTGATTATAAATGCTCTAGACGATCTAGTTTAAAAGCTCATCTCAGAACTCACACAGGAGATAAGCCTTTCACCTGTGAATTTTGTGATTATAAATGCTCTGTTCAAACTTATTTGAAAGCTCATCTCAGAGTTCACACAGGTGATAAGCCTTTCAGCTGCAAATTTTGTGATTATAAAAAATGCTCTACTCAATTTTCTCTTAAACGACATATCAGAACTCACACAGGAGATAAGCCTTTCAGCTGTGAATTTTGTGATTATAAATGCTCTACTCAATTTTCTCTTAAACGACATATCAGAACTCACACAGGAGATAAGCCTTTCAGCTGTGAATTTTGTGATTATAAATGCTCTAGACGATCTAGTTTAAAAGCTCATCTCAGAACTCACACAGGAGATAAGCCTTTCACCTGTGAATTTTGTGATTATAAATGCTCTGTTCAATCTTATTTGAAAGCTCATCTCAGAGTTCACACAGGTGATAAGCCTTTTAGCTGTGAAATCTGTGATTATAAATGCTCTAAACAATCTAATTTAAAAACACATCTCAGAATTCACACAGGAGATAAGCCTTTCAGCTGTGAATTTTGTGATTATAAATGCTCTAAACGATCTTCCCATATACATCATCTCAGAACTCACACAGGTGATAGATAAGCCTTTCAGCTGCGAGTTTTTTGATTATAAATGCTCCAATAGACCTTCTCTAAAAACTCATCTCAGTACTCAAACAGGTGATAAGTCTTACAGTTGTTAGCTTTGTGATTTTCAAATCTCTAAAAGTCAATTTGAATGTTTATGTTATAACTCACACAGGTGATAAGCCTTTTAGCTGTGAATTCTGTGATTATAAATGCTCTAAAGGATCTAATTTAAAAACACATCTCAGAACTCACACATGTGATGAACCTTTAAGCTGTGAATTTTGTGATTATAAATGCTCTAAACGATCTTCTCTTATACATCATCTCAGAACTCACACAGGTGATAGATGAGCCTTTCAGCTGCGAGTTTTTTTGATTATAAATGCTCTAATAGACCTTCTCTAAAAACTCATCTCAGTACTCAAACAGGTAAGTCTTACAGTTGTTAGCTGAGATCTCTAAAAGTCAATTTGAATGTTTATGTTATAACTCACACAGGTGATAAGCCTTTTAGCTGTGAATTTTGTGATTATAAATGCTCTGTTTAATGTTCTTTGAAAGCTCATCTCAGAACTAACACAGGTGAAAGATTTTCTGCTGAGAACTTGGAGCTTGTAATTTGTCTAATATGTATATATTCTTTAAAAAGATTCCTTAGAACTCACACAAATAGCTTATTTCTCAGTAGGAAAACATGTGGTTTTAAGAGTGCCACTGCACTATGGAAATCTCAGCTTTGTTTTCATATTTTTTTTTTTTTGTTATTACAATTGACAATCACCTACTTATCACAGATATTACTATTTTTAGAATCTTAGGTATGGTTCCCAAAATAAACTAAGGCTATGCAAGGGTCACATATTGCTGGAAATTAGCATTAGAAATGTAAGCCGTATAGCTACAAGATAATATTTTGAAAGTTAGTAGTAGGTAATTGATATTGATTATAGATCGTGGATGTGTTGTTGTAGCAAGGGGTTCTCATGTTGTGCCAGTGTTCAAGTAGCATTCCTTAATGAGGTACAAGTAACCTCAATAGATTAAATATGTTGTGTTCAATGTACCATATATTTTATCTTGTAGATTTATTATTTTTGCAATATTTTTGTGTTGTAATAAATTTGTTGAAGTCATTCTTCCATGTAACTACAGTAGTATACTAACTACTTAAAATTAGTTCCTAGTTGGATTGGAGGGAACTGAAAATTTTGCAAACTGTCAAATATTCAGAACATAATATATTAATTTTGAGTTCCTCAAAGTGCTATCAATTTATTATACTGAAGACTTCTGCAATAGCGAATATTGGCAACAGCATTGAATAGCTTTTGGAAATTAATGAATGCTGGTGCACAAAAATGTTCAGTCACTGCGAATCAAACTATGAACCTCCCAGTTGCTGGTCAGGCTTCTTACCCACTAGACTACAGTGACCCATTTTTGTGCAGCAGTGCAATGCTATTGACAATATGCTATTCAATGCTGTTGACAATATCTGCCTTTGCAGAAGTCTTCAGTAAAATAGATAGTAATTTGAGGAATTTCAAATTGATAATTTGATTTAAATTTACCTACTAAAAACTTACAATGTATCCCATATCTATGCTTTTGAGTGAATATATTGGTAGGAATCTCTACAACAAGCTACCACAGTTTTTAAAGAGTCTTGAAAATGTAGAAATATCTAAAACACAACTGATTGGTTGATAAAGCTTTTTATAGTCTTCAAGAGTTCCTTTCACATCAAAATTAAGCTTCACCTCAACTAATTGATATAGCAGGGGTGCCCACAGGGGGGGCTATGACGCAGACTGCGTCATTGAAATTCTTGGGGGGGGGGGGGTGTTCCAAAAAACTTTGGGGGGGGGGGGCGTAAAGTTGATTGAAACCGTGTTTAACGTGACAACATTCAAAAATATACTACGAAGTCACCAGATAGAATGTCAATTAATGAAAATATATTTTTTATTATTATTATACAATTGAATGTGAATTAGCTAAAATTGTTATGTTTAGGATTTGTGCAGGAAGTTATTATTCAAACTTAGCAAGACACTAAGCGAGTGCTATGAAAGTGGTTTATACAACTTTACTCTCCTTAACAGTTACTAGTTAATCAGCAGAAAGAGCAGTAAGTCGATTTAAAATTATCAAAAACAGACTCAGATCAGCTATGGGAGACTCATGGTTGTCCAATCTAATGGAGAGCTGCAAGCTGCAAAAAAACATGTACTTGAGTCTATTTCTAACAAAGAAATAATTGAAAGGTTTTCTGTTTCCTCATCCCAAAGAAAAAAAATTCTATGTGGGGTTTAGAGAGATAGATTTAACAAGCTTAGAAGGTACCTAGCTAACTTGTAGATGGTCACAGCCTACAAATTTAAAATGTTTGACTTCAAACTGTTGATGTTTTTCATGTATTTTACGATAACTACTTACTAATAAGTAAGAACTGCTATAGCAAAACTTACTAAATACTAAAAATTCAGTAATTTTTCATAACTATATCTTTATTTTGTTTTTGAAAGACACTAACTTCTTTTGATTGTGTGTTGTAAATAACTATACATGAAATGTGTGCCTTTTATGCACTTCATCCATACATAAATTCTCCCAAGACACTACACTAAGTAAATAACCTGTTGTTTAACTACTGTCCAATAAATGACTTAGTATTTTGAATTTTTGTGTTTTACAAATGAAGTTATTAAAGTTATTAACTCATTGTTTTCACTTCCTTTAAACTTAAAGGAACAACTTTGTAGAATTATTTAACCTTAATGTAATTGGTACACCGAACATAAATTTATAGGTATTTCATTTTTATTGAACATTGTGTATTTGTAATAATATTTTATCGTTTAAAAACCATTTAGGTTCAAATTCTTATTTAGCTATTTTGCAATTACGTTTATTGAGCAGAAGTTCATATATTCATTTCATTGATATTTCTTTTTCACCTTTACAAAAAAATGTTACCTATGTAAAGAATCTCAAGAAATATACATACATTTTGTATATTATCGACTGGGTTTGAATTTTTTCAATAGTTATAATAATCTTCTTTTAGTTTTAGAAAGAATACGGGGGGCTTTTTTCGCATTTTTTTGTGTGGGGGGGGGTTAATTTATGGGGGGGGATTGGTGCTAAATTTAGGGGGGGTGCGTCATGAGGCTTAGGGGGGTGGGCACCCCTGGATATAGTAATAAACTATTGTAACCAGTTTATAAGATTGTATAATTATTAATCTGACTTGTCTTATACTCCTTAACTGAAGTCTCCAAGACATAATATACAAAAAACAAAAATTATGATGAAATTTTACAATACCAGTTCTGCTATAAAGCCAGAACTATGTTTGATGTATCTTTGAAACTGCTATGCTTGCTACTGTTACCCAAAGCAAGAAATGCAGTAGCAGCTGGTGGGCTTTTGGGAGGGAGGGGCTCTTATAGTCTATGACTATAGAGTTGTAGAGAAGTTACAACTAATAACTACTGTAACGTGCTTCCTGAGGGACACCTGGGAAACAATATGAATTAAAATTATCTCCCCTTCGAGGCCTTGCGTCTATGGTAGACTTACCGATCGCAAGTCTCGGGTTCGGCTGCTCAGTGTGTGCCCTGCAGTCACACGCTACTGCGGAGGTGCGACGAAAATCCTGTAGGAGAAAGGCTGTTCAATGGCCTGAGGATTTCGCGGCAATCCTCCACAACAATATCACCAGGTATGGAGGATGGACGTATCACTCGGTGCAGCTATATGTCTCCTTGGACCACACCGGACACCGAGTAGATACCCCAAATCTCCACCCTGATAACACGTCTAATTCTGGAAGACAACCACAATTTCCCCCTGCTGATGGCCTGAACAGTATAAAAATAATATGTACTAGACGGAAATTCTGTCTAGATACAATATAATGGCTCAAACTGCCAGAACTCACCAAGCATAAGGGTGAAATGATATGAAAACTTTTTTTAACAAAAATTTGACGTGTATTGAAAAAATGATCAGGTAACAATTTGAAAATTCAATAATAAATAATAATGTAGCGTACGGTAACAAATTTGATGTGGTTGAAAAGAATAAATTAATCGGACAGCTCTTTTAATAGGATATGTGATAATTCTTGATTTTTCTGTGCACGTGGGCGGGATTCGGCTTGGTGGAAGGCAAGACTGAGAATCTGTACAACTTGACACAGCATATATATTTAAAATTTCCCTTTTTTATAATCGTGCACCACTATAGGGGCCCCTTAAAATAAAAAACTCACTTGAATTTCGCAATGTAGGTGGCCTCCGTCTGACCGCAAGTGTAGTGGGTGGCTGCTTCTCGCGATTATTCGGGAATGGGTTTTCTAAGATTTCTGAATATACTGGTCTCACTTTAAATTCTGGTCTTGCTTATTGATAATTTATCCGGAAATTTGACACACAACAAAAATTACGTTCAACACAAAAATGACAAATAGTGGACAAACTAGTCCTTTCGGAATCTGGAGAGCAAGTCGTTGTAGTTGTAACAATAGTACTCTTTTTTTTATGAAGAAGTGGTTAGTGTTACCCCCACTCTTTTGCCGAATTAAAGGATATAACGCCAAATTTGGCGATGCTCAACCCATGTGGTTAAAATTAGATTAAGAAAAAATTAAATAAAACGGTACTATTGTTTATATGGGTTGCAATAAATGACGGAAATAATTTTAAAAAGAACCAGATACGCCAAAAACTAATTTAAAGATAGAAAATTAACATTTAAGTTTACATAAATTTCGATGTTAATCATCAACTACTTAACAAGTCGATAATTATAAGTCCACGTGGCTTTGGACTGTGACTTTTTACGAAAACATCAAATTCGAGCCAATAATAAATAAAAAATACATTTTAACTCACTTTAAATTCATAAAAAATAATATTGAGCAAGTAGATTCCACTGTACAGCGAATAATTACAATACTATAGGCTAGTGGTGGTGAATCTAACCTGAAAAATGGTTATCCTGCAAGCAACAACGGATTATTCGTATAATTTGGCGAGAATGAAGAGATTCAGGTATGTGTAACATTTTTGACATAATAATTTATCATATTCCTGCTTTTAAATAACATTTGAAGTCGCTAAATATGATTTATTGCAGTAGTTACATTTTGCGGGTGCTGGCGCATCCTTGACCTTTGACCTTGACCTTGACCTTGACCCTGACCTTGAAAAAAAAAAAATTAAAAAAAAAAAAAAAATTAAAAAAAATTAAAAAAAAATTAAAAAAAAAAAAAAAAATTAAAAAAAAAAAAAAAAAATTAAAAAAAAAAAAAAAAATTAAAAAAAAAAAAAAATAAAAAATAAAAAAAAAAAAAAAAAAATGGTGGGAAGCTGTCACCTGTTCAGGCTATGGGTGGGGGTGGGGGGTGGGGGTGGGGGTCGGGGGTGGGGGTCGAGGGTGGGAGGTAGTGGCTAGAGTATATAAGCTGGGTGTTCTGTTGGAGTTATCATACACTGCTCTCTCACACCAGACAGCCAACTACTGTGCTCGTGCTCCAGCTTCTTGTGCTCCAGTCTTGTGCTCCAGTCTTGTGCTTCAGTCTTGTGCTCCAGTCTTGTGCTCCTTGTGCTTCTTGTGCTCCAGTCTTGATCAACTTTCAAAGTAAGTACTCTTTGCAATTAATACAGTTTTCCACTATCTAATGCATATCGTTTCTTTTCAGCAAACTATCTTACAATGTATTTTGTTCAGGAAACTGTCAATGTCTAATGCATACTGTTCCATTTCAGGAAACTTTCTCACATTTGGCAATGTCTAATGCATATTGTTCCATTCCAGGTTACTTTGCCTGTTCAATTGAAGATAACAGACCTGTTACTCCAGCCCTCTTTCAAAGTGAGTATTGAAAACTAACCTATTAATGCATGATCGCTTGCACTTGTAAAACTAATGATTGTTTCAGAAAACTTTCTTACAATGTAAATTGTTTCATTCCAGGAAACTAACCTAAAATTCTATTTTGTCTAATGCATATTGTTTTATTCCAGGTCACTTTGCTCATTCTAATGATTGGTCATTTGTAAAACTAATGATTGACAAATTTACTTGTAATTAACAATGCATATTTTTTCCAGGTCAGCCAACTTCAGTCTCCACCCGCAGCAATTGAGTGAGTTCAAAGAAAATATATACATTTATTCAACACTAATATTCCTGCTGTTACACACATATGCATAACATGTTATTCTTTTTCTGTTCCAAAGATGATTTCCCATGGAGGCAGCAGCAGCAGGAGGCGTGGTAGCCGCGGAGGTCGCCGAGCAAATGTCAACTCACTGCAGGGGCTGAATGATGCACTCAACATCATTTTGACTCTACAGCAGCAGTGGCGTGCAGCTCAGCAGTGGCAAATTGCTCGGCAAGTCAGTGGGCAGACGACGTCAGGCCGACGCTCAAGAAGACAACCAGCCAGGCGACGTCGTCCCCACTTTGACGACTACTTGACAAATCCTCCGCTGGAAGCCTACATTCCTGAGCTGGAGGCATCGCTGCAGGAAGCGGTGCGCCAGGAGGCAGCACCAGCTCCAACCCCAGCACCAGCCCCAGCACCAGCCCCAGCACCAGAACCAGCTCCGGCCCCTCCAGCCAACTTATTGAGCTGTGCATCGGAGGAGGAGATGGATATTCTGCGTTTGGTGCAGGCTCGCTTGCAGGTGCACCGGGTGGGATGGAGAATGGAGGATGAGCGTTGGGATGCTGATGCCGACATGTCGTTTGCAAGCTGTGGGAGGTGTGCAAACTATCATGTGAATAGGGTGCTCCTCCCATGCTTCCACATGATGTGCGATAGATGCACAGAAACGGCCATCACTTGCGATAGCTGCGATGAACCCATACAATGGGTTATTCGCACAAATCTATAAGCGAAGAAGTCGCTAACTCATCCATGCAGCAAAGAAGTTGCTACCTCCATTCTTGTGAAGAAGTCGCCACCTCCACCCCTGCGAAGAAGTCGCCACCTCCACCCTTGCGAAGAAGTCGCTCTAATTTAACATATCTAATTTGTTGCATCTTTTTTCCAGATGAGTAGCAGCCCTAGCCCTCTCCGCAAGATTGCAATGTCAGCTAGCATTGATGCTGTATATTGGGGTGCAGATTTCAGCATTCTACCACAGACTCTACGCGAAGAATTCCTACACCTTTTCAATCGTTTTGATATGCATCCAATACTAACCAAAGCCATGAAATTTTTAGCATTTTGCAAACGCATGGACCTCATTGATCTAATTGCAATAATTAAAGCTGAAAAGTTTAGCAGGAGTGACTTTGGTGAAGTCGTGAGCTATGTATTTGGAGATAGTCTACCACTTTTCACTGTAACTCACAATCTCTACAAGAAACAGCATGTGTCAACATGTCTTGATAGGCGAGCACGGGCAGCATTAAATGATATAGTGGAATGTCGATGCAGTGAGATATATGATATAGTAGCACACATGTGGCGTTTAGCTTATGTGCAGGACGGATATATTCTTCATACTCTAGGACTGCAAGAACCTGATGAGGATGATGAGCATATTGTAGGGCTAGGTAGATTAATGAGAAAAATAGGAGCCTGTGAAGAAATTGACATATATTCAGAGGATGAAAGTGTCAGCTATATCACTACCAGCAGTGATGAATTCTTAGAAGAAGAAGATTATTAATCTGTTCACTCTTTTTTACAGGAATCCCAGATCACTCTATGAGCTTGCAAGGAAAGCTTCAGTAGAAGCTCTATACCTTGGTGCTGATATCAACACACTGCCACATCCTATACGTCATGATATCATACACTGTAAGGAGCTGTTCATGGAGACTACTCCAAGACTTTTTAGGAGGACATTGTACATTGTTTGCAAGCGCATGGATTTCACTGATATAATCTCACTGTTCAAAGCTGAAAAACTCACTGGCGATGACATTGGCGAAGTGATCTTACACATACTCACATGGTGGCCAGATCATGGTTACATCAGTGATGATTACAAGAAGTTTCATTCACCCTCATGTTTAAAAAGGCGTGCACAAGCACCATTGAATGTAAAGCCTGATTGCAGGTGTTTGGAGATATACGATATGATAGGTCACATGATGCGGTTGGGAATGGCAGAAGATTGTTACCTTCAGATGCATATTGGACTTTCTGATTCCATGAGGTGGGAAACGATTGAGTCTGCCCTTAAGAGATATGCAGTTGAGGTCTGCTATAATGTTACAAGTGAGATGTTCGAAGATTAATTCATGTCTTGTTTTGCAGAATGAATGGTCAACAGCGTGCTGATGCTGTCACAATCAGAGAGGACTTGGAGTATGTCTGCAACCTCTTGAAAACCATGTCATTACCAGTCAGCTCATACCGTCGAGCATTGCATAATGCTAGAAAAATTGGGCATGGACCAAACCGCGGTCACGGTTTCTATCTACCCGTCAGAAGTTTACATATTCCCCCATGTACATATACATACAATCCAGTTAAGCAGGGTGAGGTGTGGAACTGTAAATGTGTATTACTAACATTTAGATTGATGCATTTGGACAATTTCATTGCGAATAGTTGGCCCAGCGAACCTCAAGTTTTCAGAGATCATAAATGGTGGACAGGGCTGCTACCATTGGACAAAGGTCAGGATATCAATGATCTTCTCATTGACATAGGAGATGCGTACTGCATTCAACCATCCACACCACCACCACCTTACACTGAGAAGGAGGAGGAGGAGGAGGAATCAAACTGTGGACCCTCAACACTGGCAGCTCTCTTGGAGTGTTGGGAATAATCTATGCTATTGCTTTATTGCAGATGAACACCTCTGCACAAGAAATGATCAATACCAGCACCACCGCAGCTCAAGCACCAAACACTGCAGAAACCATCAAGCCGCAAGGAGCTCTCAACAATGCCGTGCTGGAATTCTACAGTTCAATTTCAAGCCATAAGCCCGCCGGCCCCAACTATCTATCGATGAAGGATCTGAAGCCTGAAATTAAGTATCAAATGCTGTCAGCGCAGCCATCATTGACTAAATACGGGACAAAAGTCAGCATCAACATCATAGTGGACAACCAGACTGCCAACATTATACTACCAGACGCATATAGTCGGCTCACATTGAAACATGTGGAAAATGGACCTTTAGATCTGAGCAAATTCAAAATGAGTGTTACTCCTGCAGGCAACACATTTATAATGAACATGTTTATTGACTAATAAACGCTTCTTTTTTATTCTGCAATTGTGAGTTTTTCTTCCATCTCCCAATACCTATAGTCTATAAGATGATGCACATGAGGTGAACACTTGCACTAGTGCACTCACTAGATAACTCACTAGTGCACTCACTAGTGCACTCACTGGTGCACTAGTGCGCTCACTAGTGCACTCAATAGTGTACTAGTGCATGTGTTCATATAGGTAAGAAATTGTCTTACATTGCTTTCAACAAAGACAGTTTCAACGAAAAAGAGAGGGTAGAGAGAGAGAGAGTTCCACTTCCATCACTGACTCAGCCCACTGGCCTTGATATACCAGTTTTAACTAGTATGTCACTGCTGCATTCCAATGCTATCTATGCAGGAAAAAACGTGTCTGTGGTAGAAGTGGAACGCTCTCTCTCTCTATGAGTATACTAAGGAGAGAGTAGGTGAATGAGAACCAGTTGTATAGCATTACAAGTTTATTCTAAGCATTATGAAATAAAATATAAAGATGAGTGAGCAGTTCACCCTGACAATAGTCTGTGGTTGGAGTCTCTTCAATCGCACTGCATACACCATCAACTGTATCCAAGCCTCTAGAGCGATGACGTTGAACTGTTGTAAAGATGGAGATGAGAAAAGCTTCTGAGCAGCCATCTGCAATGCGGAACCTCCTTACACGTTGATCTTCCATACTGTGAGAGAAGCCGGCAAATACGATTTCATTACTGCCAATTGCACTTAGCGCCTTGCTGCCATACTCAAATTGACACCAGTACTTTTGAAGAGTATCGGGAAGATTGATGACAATCTTGACATCCTTGTATCGCCAGTCTTCCACTTGTCCGAGATCCAGTACAGCTGCCATGCTATGCTTTAGCCTGTTCACTGAAGTTAGTGACACCTTTTCATTGTCAAACATCGTCCAGATTTTGAATGGAAGTTGTGCTGGCTGCTGCGGGACACTCTTGCCCATCCCATTTTTCCACATGATTCCTATGAAGATGTTCTTCAAGAACCTGTTAACATTATAACTGTTGACAGGTATTGCTGGTTCCAATCCACTAGTACATTCTTGTAGATCTCTCAAGTATTTCACAGTACCACGACCATGTACTGCATCAATAATTGCATATTGTAGCCTTCTAAGATGGATGCAATCACACGCATCACGTAGACTGGCACCAGTGCACGAAACTGCATGTCCACACTCAAGTTGAAAGTCATCCAATGACATGATGCCCCGCTGCTCCAGCTCGGCTTCCAGCTCCATAACGGCTGCTTTCAAACGTAACTCATTCCTATACTTATTGATATCCATCTTGCACTGTGCTCTCAAGCCAACAGCATCCTTTATATAGCTAACATAGTAGTGGTGGTGGGGGTAAGTCAATGATTACGCAATCTATTGAATTATTCATTTATTAACATGCATTGACAAACACGTTTTTTATCTTTAGACATGGTTTGCAAAATATGATTATATAGCAAATTTACAACATTGAGTGCACAATAGTAATATTTCCTTGATCCGTCAGTGATCAGATTTGCTCTGTAGTCTTCTGTCATGATGAGATAGCAATGTTGTTCACAGTTGTAGTTGTTGTAGGAAGTCATCACTTGTTTCTCCAGGTTGGGGAGATCTTGTTGCTCGAATGGAGATGATAGATCAATCACAGTAAAGTTGTCAGCCAGATTCTCCTCGTCTTCGTATTGGGGCTCCATCAGTTTGTGAAGCATGCTCAGTTTGTCATATCCATAGACATAGATTGTGTGAGCTGGTCCTACAATCTTCCGCCATCTTTCCAGTGCACTTCTCACAATTGGTCTTAGGTTGGAGTAGTATTCCCCCATATCATTATTGTCCGTCCATCTCAAGCCATGTTTAGCACTATGTGAATCATTCTCCTTACGTATACTAGTAGCCAGTACAGATTCAGAGTAGGGAGAACTGAAGAGAGAGTGCTTGCGTACAATGCGTGATTCTATAGCATGTTCAAGATACGCCATTTCCTTGACAACAAATTCGCCATTTCGTCCAGTGAATCCTTGAAAGTCTATCACAAAGTATGGTCCAAAACCTTCCACAGAGTCATGCCATGTCTCATTGCTGCTGCTGCTGCTGCTGCTGCTGCTGCTGCTGCTGCTGCTGCTGCTATCCTTCTCCTCTTCAAAGCTGATAAGTTTCATGATGTTGTCGATGCTGTCCTCAAGATTCATGCTGCGATGTTCACACAGTTGTGATGTCTCTGCACCTCATCCACAGCCTTTTTATAGTCGAGTTATCAGGCAATTTGAACTGTGCCTGTCATTGGTCGATACTCTTTGACCACTTCATGTATCATCAGACAGTAGGCACGTGTATTTGCAGGAATGTTATCAGTCATTTCAAATTCCACTCTGACATCAATGCTGCCAGTCTTGAGTGTTTCATTTTGACGTGAACAGTCAATTGGAAACAGCATCATTCTTCCATCTGCCAGAGCAGACTTCTCAAACAGTGGGTTGCTTGCTCGAAAATCTCCATGGTTGTAGACTCCATTGAAAGCTGTATACATATTGTAGACACGGTTGTCATCACCATCAATGCTTTCATACGGATAGTACTTGTTGTTCAGAAACACTCGAATGTCTTTCACATTGCACTTGTCAAACAATGATCCATTTGCATCTGCTCTTCCTCTTCTTCCAGTCTGCAGTCCAATCACAATGTATCTCGGCTTCTCATGTTGTGCAGTCGACTTGACAGTCCATGTATGTTTTGTAGCTTCGGGCATGGCCGGGTACTCATACAGCTCCCAATGTCGGAATGGTATTGATACAGGCGAGTCATTCTGCACCAATCGTAGCAGACGCAATCTTGCTTCATCGGCCACCTCCACATAGGGCATCTTCCACACAAGCTTCCGAATGTTGACAAGGCCTATTGTATTCAAGCAGTTTACGTTGTCAGCACTGCGTCTTAGCACCAGCTCCTGTTTCACATTGAGCAGCACACGTCTGTAGTCTTCGGCGAATCCCAGCAGATATCTAAGTGGTACATCCATGACGGTAGCGTTGGCTGCATTGGCGGCAAATGTAGTTAGACCTGTTGTAGCATTATACTTGTAGCCGGCTCCTTCCATCTTGGCTAGTTCTTCTCGTTCAAAGGTCATTGCATTCTTCATCAGGCTGGCAATGCCTGGGTTGCGTGTGCTGTCCACCTCAACTCCATTGATCTCATAGCGTATCTCTGAAAACAGGTTGGCAAAAAATCCAGAGACACATGGTGTGCCGGCCAGTGCATCACCAGCTGCACTGGTTACTGTGTACTCAAGGTGTAGATAGCTCTCTGATGGTAGTGTGTAGATGTCCTGCTGCTGAATTGGTATCCTGATCTCATCGTTGGCATTGAAGGTTGTGTTGTATGGCAAATGTGAATGATACTCAAAACCTGTGATGCGATCATCCGAAGATGGACCACTCTTTGTCACATCCAAAAGTCTCATTGTCGCTGTCGTGGATGTCGTCTGATAACAATACAACCTCTTTGCTCTAGATAATCGATGCTCCTTGATGTTAACTCAATGGCGGTCGATCGTTGAATGACGTTTAAAGCGCCTGCACCCCTTTTATTTCTTTCTGTCTCTGTCTCAGACTGCTCAGCTCCACTCCAACCCCTCTTTTCAAATAGCAGCACCATATCACTCTCTTCTTCGTAAATGTAAGGTTATGTTTATCGGCTCCTCTCTAAAGTTCACCAGACGTCCGTTCTCATCAACAATCTCCAACGTAATGTTGCTGATCTGCTCGGCATCCACGGGTAAATAGACAACATTGCGCACAGACACAGCCATTTTATAGCCTGGGTCCACTGACGGGTAGAACTCATAGATAACATGATCCTTGATTCCATTCGAGTAGGAGCCGCTCACTATGTTACATTTCACACGCACCACATTGGGGCGGTTAATCATCATGGTTGAGTCACCTCTAGCCTCCTTGTCAGCTTCCAGGATCCTGTTGAAGCCCAGCAATTTGCCTATTGAGTCAGGCGGGGTAAAGTCCAGCTTAGTATTGCACAGCACTATACATTTCAATGTTGACGTGTCCATAGCCATTTGTAGGTTAACTCCACGCTTATTCAATCTTGCCTCCAACAGTTCCTTGATCATGTTAAACTCAAAACTGCCTTCAGGCAATGAAACAGTTTGCCAAACCTTTCCTTCTTCACTTTCATCTGTGCTCACACTTGCATCTGTGCTCACACTGGGAGACACTTTGTTTGCAGCGCTGGTATCACCGCCCACAATGGGAAACACTTTCTTCTTTCCATCATTGAAGGTCAATCCTATGCTCCTGGTTTCTCTACTTTTTGGTTCTGTTTTACCAGTAAGACCCCATCTAAACCAATCAACGATTGTCATGTTGCTGTTATTAAGCTCTCCATGTGTCACTGAATGATCCTCGTCATGCGACTCACCCGCTGGTGGAGCTAGGAAGCGTAATGTATTGTTGTAGCCGACCTCAACATTTGGAATAGAGTTACAGCTTGTGAAGCTGATAAGTCCCACTTCCCATACACCATTGCCTGTATCAATAGGCGGGTAGAATTCACTACTCAGCGTTGACTTGGTTCCTCCAAAGCAGAGCATCATCTTGATTGCTCAGTGTACTTCAACCTAATGACTGCTTACCACAATAATTGAGAGGTTTTATACTAATAATGAAAAAACAGTTGTGTTTAGATTCATAATTTATTTAACAATCAACTAAAAATTTCAAACATAAATGTCCACATATGTGAGAGTAGAGATCCTCCTGCTTCCGATCATAGTTGTACTCAATCCTCGTCGCTGGTGTTGATCCTCGATGCATGTAGTCAATAAATTCCTGTCGTGGTCTCAGGTTGCCAAAGCCGTCAAAGTAGTGAACGTTGCCATCCTTCTTAACATAGCACACCCAATGTGTGCCAGGTCCTTTGCTGTCATCCAGGTTGATGATGCCACACTCCCTCCTCAGCGGTCCTTCAGCAGGTAGAGCATCTCGCATAAACACTCCTCGAAATTTCTTTAGCTTCAAACGGCATGCATACTTGTAGAGGTCTGCATCGGTCAGTGCTCGGTCTGGTAGAGCAATCATCTTCTGCCGCCGCATCGACGGCGACGAGCCCCGTTTCCCGTCTTTTGACGTCTCAGGTACAGGCCTCGACCCTTGGTTGATACCGCTGTTCTCCTCCTCTTGGTTCCAGTCCTCCTCCTCTTCCTCTTGGGTCCAGTTCTCCTTTTAGCTCCTCCACCAAACTTTGCCTTGGCTTTCATAATGTTGGTCACTGCTAGTGCTGCGGCCTTTTCCAAAACACCTGCGTCCGATGATTTCACTCGACTCCAAGCTCGTTCAGCCAAGATCCGGTCTGCCGCTGCTCTGCTAGCAGTATCACTATTCCTTGAGTATGCAATGTCGTGCTGCTTACAAGCTTGGTCAAGTCTGTTGACACCTGGATCACCTCTTGCCAATCGCTTCTCAAGCTTTGTACCTGGTCCACAGTACTGGTAGCCGGGCAGATGAAGTTCTATGGGCAGTACGTCTATTGCCTTGTTGACTATTGCACCTGCAGCGTCTGTGATTGCAGAAAGTACTCCTCTTCCTTTGTAGCTCTTCCTCTCTCGAAGGGCAGCAGCCATCTAATGTTGATCAGCAGCTCGGTCATCCGGTTTTATACCCTCATGGATTCCCAAAGCCTGTAACACTTTATCTCTCAACTGCTCTCTACTCAAAGTGTGGTTTTCAGGTGACCAAATAATGTTCATGATGGTAGTGAAACACTTTTTAACTACAACCCTTGAATGCTCATCTAACCTTTTTTCCAAATACTTTTTGTTGACTCCATCACCATCTTGGATTGGATCATTAACATCCATGAGGACTGCATTGTTCAAGCTTACAAAAATCTGCAATGTTTCAGTGTCCTGAGTCTTTGGCAGCCAATCCCATAGCATATTCTGGCACACTTTTAGGTTAACAGCATCCTTTTCATTGCGTGGGCTGCCAACATTGATCACTCTTCTTCCTCGGACGTTGATATTACCGAGGACGTCCATTATTCTTCTATCGCCGTTTGATGACATTACTTGAATGGTATGCACATGCTCAAGTTTACACGTTTTATCGGGCTAGAGTGCAGTGCTGCCAACTATGTAACCACCTTCCACCAACTCTTCTAGAATTGAATTAATTTCATTCTCATGTCCAGTGTTGCCAACTGCTTTGGACTGATCCAACAGTCTCAATCTGTCCACCAACTCATTGGGATCATCATAGTAGATGTACTCAATCCGACTATCGGCTACCAAATTGAATGGTGCCTTGAGTCCTCGTCCAGCAACCGAAGTATCTGAAGATGATGATGCATCGCCATGTTTCACTTCTCGAAGCTTTTTGATTACATTCTTGTATTTGGGATTGTTATAGTTCACAATTTTTCCATATGCACGATAGCCTGCCCTGTACACATTGGTTAGGCTCAACACACTTTTGTAGACCTTCTCATCACTTTTTTTCACCTTTCTGAAGTCGGGATGTTTCTTGAAAATCAGCTCGCATATTCCCAGTGTGACATTGAACGTTTTCTCTTCATTTTCATTGTTTGGATTGCTCAGTATAATCTTGTCCCCATTTGGTCCAAAGGTTAGCAGCTTGTTACCGAGAAATAGGCTATTATTCTCCACTCTTGGTCCAAACTTTCTATCACTGTTACCATCTCTGTTGTCCATCGATGCTTTAACATATTCTCCTACAGCTGTTCCAGCCAGTTCAGATTGGGCAAAGCTTTCATCAATTTCCTCCTGGGTAGTATTCATCAACACATCCTCCTCCTCCTCCTCCTCCTCATCGATGGATGAGTCCTCCTCCTCCTCCTCCAATTGACTTCTACCATTCCACAATTTCCGTCCCACTCCTGATGTGCTTGCTGCAGGTATTTCAGCTGTTCCAACTGTCTCCAAGGTTTGCTCTTCTTCTTCTTCTACAATAGGTGATGCGGTAGGCCTCTCCCATTGTGGCTTACATCCTTTCACTGCACCTAACTTGAATGGGTATGGTGAGCCGGGTGTAATTGGTGGTGTAGGAGGTACCATATGAGTTGATAGTGTACGTGCGAATGGGCGTGTCACTGCTGCTGGTGAAGGTGTTGGTGGTGGTGCTGGTGGTGGTGGTGCTGCTGCTGCTGGGACACCCCGCTCCATGATAACATCTGAAATATTCTGGAGTGGCTCAATAATTGGTTTCAAACTTTTGATATGCTTCTCCTCAGTCAATGATCTGCCCAAAGTGATTTCCTTATGCTTCCTCTTGATGTTGCGTCGTAGCTGAGCAATCTCCATGATGGTTGGAGCAATGTCCTCCACAGTCTGCTTTCTTTTCCGCTGCTGCTTCACGTCCATCTCGATCGGTGTTCACTGACTGAATGAGCCTTTTCAGCTTATGCTTCAGCTAAAAAAGTGTCAAGACCGTTTCTGTAACGTCCGCTATTCTTGCCTGAGGCACTATCGATAACAAGGAATGCATGTGCAGACGAAGACCACACATCATCGCACATACTTTTGAATGCATCAAATGTCATGTCGGCTCCCACATGATCTCTGTACAAATGTTTCATATTGAGTTCATCCTGTTTGAATACAATCAGAAAATTGGCATTGTCACGTATCAATTGTTTTGGTATGCGACTGTAGGTCTGTGCCAAATAAAACACATCAACGTTGCTGTGCCGTCCAGTGGTGAAGTAGCGTCTGATGGCTTCCTGCTGCTCACAGATAACATCATCAAAAATGATTATTGAATTGGCGGGCAATTCGTGTGGTGCAGGTATCTCTTCACAGGTGTCACACTCGATGTAGTTCATTTTAGGTCCTAGTCCTTCCATCACAGTGCGCAAGAACTCGTATTTCGGTTGGAATGTTGTCTTGGAGAACAGATAGATGTTTGAGAAGCGTATACCATTTGGATCAAAAAGCATGTTGAACATTACATTAGTTTTACCACAACCCGATGGTCCACATATGATACATCTCAGGTGGTGAGGGAACAAAGGTCCATGCCGCTTCTTGATGTTCATTTCCGGTCCAAGTCCACAACCACTTGCCACACGATCAAAGTCGATTATATTGAACTTGTGTCGACGTTGCACTACCTGTTTCATTACACCAAATCTGCTCTATCAATCCAAGAGTCGTGACTGCTATCGTATCCTTTCCAGCGCACCAACAGTTTATTACCTCTCCTCTTCAACACTTTTACAATTTCAAACACGTCTGGCACTTTAGTTTTGACAATCTCTTCTGCATAGAATCCCCCTTGCACAGGTTGTCCTCCACTGTCTTCCAGCTCATACGTCACAGGTACAGTAGGTCTCACACGTGTGACAGTGAACAGTTCATTTGTCCAATTGGGTAGGTAACCCTTGTTGAACACGGTTTTATACTTGCTTATGCGCACCTTATCACCCGGTTCAATTGATTGACCAGGCCCAGGATAAAACCTGTTTCGCACCTTGTTCTGCAAACTCTTACGATATTCCTCACGCTGTTCTCTCAGTCTGCTCAAGAGTATAGTTTCATGCTTCTTCTTAACATCGGCTGGACACATGCCTATTGTACGATGTATCCTCTCATTGTATTCCTTCACCAGCATGTCAAGGATGTCTGTCCACTTGTAGGATCCTCTCTCAGTGAACTTGATCCACATTAAACGTTTCAGAGTCCTGTTGAAGCGTTCCACTATCGATGCCTTCTTATCTGAATACGTCGAATAGTGATTGACGTCATATTGTTTCACAAGTCTTGAAAACTTTGCATTGAACCACTCTTTGCCGTCATCCGTTTGAAGGTTTTCCATTGGATGCCGTTCGAATATAGGACGCATTGCCTTGACCACTTCCTCGGATGTCTTTGTCTTTATCGGTAACGCATATGCATACTTGCTGAGACAGTTTATAATAGTGATGATGTATTTGTAACCTTTGTTCTGCTTTGAGTATGGTATCATTTCAACAAGGTCAGCTTGATAGAGGTCGTCAAGACCTTTCACTGTAACCATCCTCATCGGAAAATTCCGACGAGCTGGCATGTGCAGTTCACGTGCTATCACACTCTTCTCCATACTGATGCCCATCAAGTGAACACGTGCCTTTATATATATAGTTGTTTTTACACAGCACATGATGTGCGTCATACTCTGTTATCATTCCAACACTTTTGACATTGAAGTATGTTAGCATAACCTTTTTGAACCTGATTGCTAACACATTCGAGTTAATTGGCATTTAAAATGATATGCGTCGGCATAATCTTTTTTGAAGCTGATTGCTAACACAATCGACCCAATTGTCATTGAAAAGGATGTGCGTCATCATGACCTTCCATGCTATCATTCCCATTGTGCAACACTTTTGACATTTGCATCAGCTAACCTTTCTCTCATGCTTTCCTAGAAAGATCACTTTATCATTCAGCCTGCATTGTTTGTCAGTTGCTATCACCTTAACCTTTTTGAACTTGTTTACTAAGACATGATGTTTTTGATATCTCACTTTAGTATATATACTGCCCAAAAATTCAATCAAATTCAGTCTTCACATTGGAGTTATAGAGAGAGTGATCTCAGTGTTCTCTTAGTGTTCAACCAGACGGAATGGATCCAACCCAGCAGTTATCTTCCATAGTGGACAAAGCATTAGCTGTGTTCAAAGAGGAGCTCCTCAGACAGTTGCAAACTACGCCTAGGACTGCCAATACCAGCACTGCCACTGTTGCTGCTCAAGATGCTGCTGCTCAAGATGTTGCTGCTCAAGATGTTGCTGCTCAAGATGTTGCTGCTCAAGATGTTGCTGCTCAAGATGTCACTGCTGCTGCTCAAGTTGTCAGTGCTGCCGGCTCCTCCACCACAGCAGTATCACTTCCCAGCAGTGGTATGCAGGCGATAATTGAGGAGATGCTTTCCGCCTGGGAATCCATTCCTAACTTGGAAAGCACTCCAACAGTTGAACGACAGTCATCGCCACCGGCGAAACGACAATATCTGCAGCCAGCATCAAGGCGAGCACCACCTGCATCAAGGCAGTCATCGTCGGCATCAAGGCGACCACCGCAAGCATTGAGGCAGTCACCCCCACCGTCAGCAGCAAGGCGACCACCACCTGCATCAATGCAGTCGCCCCCACCGCAAGCATCAAGGCAGTTACCCTCACCACCAGCATCAAGGCAGTTACCCTCACCACCGGCATCAAGGCAGTTACCCTCACCACCGGCATCAAGGCAGTTACCCTCACCACCTGCATCAAGGCAGTTACCCTCACCACCGGCATCAAGGCAGTTACCCTCACCACCGGCATCAAGGCAGTTACCCTCACCACCGGCATCAAGGCAGTTACCCTCACCACCGGCATCAAGGCAGTTACCCTCACCACCGGCATCAAGGCAGTTACCCTCACCACCGGCATCAAGGCAGTTACCCTCACCACCGGCATCAAGGCAGTTACCCTCACCACCGGCATCAAGGCAGTCGCCCCCACCGCAAGCATCAAGGCAGTTTCCCCCACCACCACCAGCATCAAGGCAGTTTCCCCCACCACCACCAGCATCAAGGCAGTTTCCCCCACCACCACCAGCATCAAGGCAGTCGCCTCCAGCATCAAGGCAGTTACCCCCACCAGCATCAAGGCAGTCGCCCCCAGCATCAGGTCAGTGGCAGCAGCATCCTCAGCAGCCCATTATACCTCCACATCGGGCCCCACAAATTCCGAGCATGGCATGGCGGGGCAGCATTGGCCGTCCATCGCATCATGAGCTGGAACTCCAGCGTAGAGTTTTAATCAGTGCGATGGATATGTATGCCCCGCTGCCAGCATACGGCTCCAATTATGTTGGGGCTGATGAAATTGTGGCACGGTTAATGAGGCATCGCCGCTTCAGGACGCTGCATGGGCTGCTGAAATTGGAGCTGGCGGCCTACAGTTATGAGGCGATAAACAAGCAGCTGGCCATTGCTTGGGGGGTAATTATGAAATCGATCGGTCTGTTGAAGGCGGCTGCTTCACTAGAAATTACCAACCCTGAACTTAGCCCAATAGAGTTGAGATACTCAGTTATTGGACCGAGAAAATTGGAAAATGTCATCAAAAACAAAAGGGTTATCGATGAAGAAACGGCTGTCTTATTATTACGCAGGGAAAATATAACTGCACTTTGCGCCCCAAGGTGCGATATTGAGCAAGTTCTATATGAACTTCGAATTGGCTGAAAAAATTGTATATTCTAAAATAAACATGTTTCTGATAATCTTTCATCTTTTCATTTTCTACCTCCTACACTGGTGTGCAGCTTGTCTCAGCCTCATATGGACTGATGCAAATAGAAAATCGTCTTGCATATAGACATGTCCTGCATAGCTGTGACGTCATACAGACAAGTTGAATGCAAGATGATCTTCTATTTGCAACAGCCCACATGGACGATCTTGCATAATGTTGTGCAACAGACAAATATAAAATCGACTTGCACATAGACAGGTTTTTTCCTGCATGTTGTCATACAGGCAAGTTGAATGCAAGCTGATTTTCTATTTGTCTTTGTAACATCATACACATGGACTTTAAGATCTTGCATAATGTTGTGCAATGGTACACTCACAGACATGTCCTGCATGATGTCATACAGACAAGTTGAATGCAAGATCTATTTGCAACAGACACACAGCCCCCACATGGACTTGTCTTATAGAGTAATCTTGGTTTTTAAAAAAATGAGCATGGTTATCGAATACAATTCTTTATTATTATCAAGAAATACTGTTAGAGGCTGATGTCATTCAAAACTAGTTAATTTCAAAACAAAGTTAATGTCAATCAAGTCTATCAATCACCACCCACTTGCGGAAATTTCTCAAGTATTGCAACATATCACAATATGATGTACTAGATGGGAACTCCACATATACTGTTCTTCCATTGATGCAGAGGCGTACTTCCGAAGCATCGTAGAAGGCATTCTCCATTGTCTGCAGGAAATAGTCAGTTGTTCGAAATGGTTCATAGTATTGTCCTCCAATGGCGAATACTGGCAGCACAATCCATTTGCTGCTCACTGGTGATGAACAAGTATCACATCTGCAGTATAGGCAGTATGAATCCATTGGTGGCAGTCACAGGGTATCCTTCAGCTCGTGCTACAGTTGATGCTGCTGCTGCTGCAGTTGACACGTCCTCTCAGTACGGCTCACAAACCTCTTCTGATCGGATGATGATGATGATGGGCGGATACATGTGTGCAAATGCGCAGTGGCTGATGTCAATCGAGTATATCAAGCACCACCCACTTTCTGAGCATTCCCAAGTCATTCTGCATCTCACGATAAGTGTGACCATATGGGAACTCCACATATACTGTTGTTCTATTGGTACACAACATCACTGATGAAGCAAAATGGAAGGTTCTCTTCATTACTTGCAGAAAATTTTTGATTGTCAAGAATGGTTCAGGCTCTTGTCCTCCAACAGTGAATATAGGCTGCACAATCCATTTGTTGCATGAGGTTAGTGAACAAGTACCACATTTGCAGTATGGCTTAAATTCGTGAGTTTGCTCCATTGCTGATTGGTGGCGGTTGTCTGTAGATTTCTCTGCAATAGGTGTCACAAGTATCCTTCAGCCAGGCAGGTGCTACAGCTGTTGTTGTTGCTGGTGCTGCAGTTGACACGTCCTCACAGTACAGCTCACAAACCTCTTCTGATCTGCTGATGATGGTCTCAAGGAAGTCTAGTGATGAAAATGATGAGTGGATGCAGGTGCGCAGATTTTGTGTGCAGTGGAATCTTTGGCACAGCTCTTTGTCCAAGTTTTTCCCTCCAGCCAACTTCATATACCACTCGTTGACGTCACGACCCATTGCATCAATAGCATCCTGGGTTGTATTCCGATGTAGCACCATTCTTGACATCAGGCACTGACGCATGTGAAACTTGTTTGCTTGATCAAGGCCATGATCTCGTTGCCACAGGAAAGTCTGAGTCCTATACTTTGGATCCAGTTGGCTAGTGTAGACGCTTGTAGCCAGCACGAGATACAGCACAGCTCGAATCATGAATGCTTATGCCAAATGCTTGCTCTTCCTCCCATATTTATACTAAAGTTTATGTGGACTCAGCAATTTCTTATCAGCGGATGTGTGACTCATGTCTTCTACTCCTTTTCCAACAATGCTCTGAGTATACTGTGCTGTGATATCCCGCCATTTGTAAAGTCATCATATTCCTTGTAATCATCAACATTGAAATCAACAACACGTGATTGTTTAGCTGGTGGCTCATCATCATCGGATATGTGGATCACTCGACTGCTATCTGCTGCCGCTGGCTCATCATCATCAGATATGTGGATCACTTGACTAGTACTGCTATCTGCTGCCGAACGTTTGCAACTACCTTGTTCTATCTTAAGAACATCTGTTGGTACAAACGGTACTGTTGATGAAGTTGTTGCTTTTGCTGTCATTGACAACAATGTTCTAGATGCCTCCATAGTTGATATGTTTTCTTCTATTGCTGTATCTGCTGCTATCAATGCTGCCCTTGATGCTGCTTCATTTTCTTGATCATTCTCAGTGTTGTACTCCTCCGCCTCCTCCTCCTCCACCACCGCCTCATCCTCAAACCCATCATCACTGAATACTGGGGCTTCATTGACAATGTTGCGATGTCCATATGCAAGAGTAGTGATTCCATCTTCAAGAATGTACCGTTTTTCATCAGCCTTGCTGAGTGCTTTCTTCTTCTGAATGGTGGTCATGATTCTATGTTTCCTGGTACAGAACATCACCTGATCTCTATAGATGTCCTTCTCACCATAGAGACAGTCAATGTAGTCCTGAAAGACTATGTACCGTTCTGCATCAGGATGACTTTTTGGGAGCTCCTGTCCAAGAATTGGCCGTCTCACTCCCTTTGCTTTCTTGATAAGGCCGCTCTTCAGTTGTGTCTCATCTGTAACATAGCATCTGCAAGCATACAGCTTGGAGCGCAGGCCGACATACTCATAGGGGGCTCGAGCTGCATACTCATCCTTGAATTTCCCCAGTACCATCTTGTTTGTCTCAGAGTAGCATGGGTGGTTGGCCGGGTACTCTGATGTATCGAATACGTTTCTCAACTTGTCTATATTCATGATATCCATATACATATCTTCAGTTTGGACATTGTAGAACAGGCTGTCAGTGTCCTGGTATAACAGTTTGAGTCGGTTTCCATAAATAGGTTTCATCACATCGTAGTGAAACTCGTACATTAGAATTTTGCTCACATCAAGTACAGTCAGTCCAATATATATCGGCTTGTTCAATACAACCTTGTCTTGATGGAGTGTTACAGCGCATATGTTGTCACCAAATATGATGCGATCTTTGAATGTTGGACGTGCCACCAGTCTCTTCAACCTCCTCTCACAATTGACCAGCTCCATGTTCATCCTGTTCTTAACATTCTCCATTGTTTTTCCAAAGACCGCATTATTCATCAGCTTGAAGAAATTCTTTTCAAATTTGTTCGCTGATTTCTGACGTAGTTGTGTGTTGAGTTGAATGTATGGGGCCAAAAAGTCTTCTTGCTGGAATGAAATTCCACGGTGAACTTTGACAATTTTCAGTCCATGATTCACAGCCTGTTTCAGGAGTCTATAATGACATACATACTCCTTGCGGTTCTGCAGCGTTGTCATTAGCCTCACATATCCTGACTTGGGAGTCTTCTGGCTCTCTGGAAGAAAAGGGAAGTCGTTGTGATCATCCTGTAGCTCTTGAGGATACTCGACGTCGACTTCTAGGATGTATCCCATTCGCTGATTGTCTGGGATTCTATCTATATGAGCAGCCACCTCCTCCAGTTCTTCTTGACACATCCATCGAAATTTTCGGCAAGGTAGTGGGTTGCTCATAGCCCATCCATAAAGATTGTTGGCATCGGTGTACAGCAAGTAGGATATTGGTTTCTCTGGATCCAGTGGTGCACCTGTGTATTTGTTGTTGGCAATCGAATGGCGGTGGACACATGTGGTTATTCCTCCTCGGATACCTCTTTCAACGAACATGTACATATCGTAATCGCTGAGAAGTTCCAATTCCACCTGGGTGTATTTCAGCATGGCATCAAATGAGAATCCTGGTGCAGTGAAGTAGTTGGCACAGTCAAGATTGTAGTTTTTTATGCACATGTCCCTGAAACTTTCAAACACATCAGCCAAGAGTAGAACATCCGTCTTTAGGTAGAGGTCACTGTAGTCCCCTAGTGTTCTACATCCAAAATGTTGCCAGACCAATTGTGCATGGGCGTAGTCCTCATCACTGATTCCACGATCTGTCAGCTTGCTGAAGAATGCTTCCTTTGGTGGTAGGGAAGTTTCTCCAAGTTTCTCCCATGAATCGCAATAATCATAAGGGAATACTCCTTTACGTGTCACAAGATCGAGTCTTGTCTTGAAATGTTTAGCGGTATGTTTCAGCACATTTGGAATGTCCGTGTCATTATGTGCAGACTTGCGCAAATTTGATACCAATGTATCCAAACTGTCTGGTGTGAATCTGAATGTATCTATGAATCTCAGGTGGAGTCGATTGGAAACGTGTTTAGTGAAGCTGATGTACTTTTCAGATGTGTTTGGAATGACTTTGATCCTATTCTTGTCGGCACCGAGTTCAGGAATGAGCAGATGTGTATCATAGTTGGATGAATTGTGTAGAAAAACTGGAATGAAGGTCTGGCGCTGTCTTTCCAGATTGCATGGATTGCACAGTGCATTTCTATAGAAGCCAGTCATATGACAATGATCATACACTTTGTCTCTTCCAAACTTTTTACCACAAGCTTCGCAGTGTGTAGCAGCATCATGTGCAGCTTGTTGTTGATCGGTGAGTGGCAACATTATAATACTCAACTGGTCCATGGTATCAGCAATAAGTTTTGCATAGTGGCTGAGCTGACTCATGAAGTGTTCGGCTGCATTGGGACCTCTGTAGACAATCGGTTCTTGAGGTATGTAATGGCTCAGTGTCAGCCATGAAGGAAATTGTGTCTCATCTCTCACAAAGTACATGCAATAGCTCATTGCATTGTGGTATTGTATCACTTTTGTCTGCTTCCCAATCCATCTCTCTGGAGCTTCCCCCTCCACATCACCCTCTTCTAGGGCGGGTGTCTCCAGCAGACACTCAAAGTCTGCATACACTACAAGTGGCAGTCTGAACTTCCTCAAGTGCTTCTCAAACTTCAATGTTGGCGGTTTTCCATCTTTCAGCTGTGGCATGATCATCCTAGCCGTCTTGTTGTTGGCACAATACTTCTCATGTTCTGCCATCCTTTGCTCACCATCATTAGCAAGAGTGTAGTGGGTGAAGCATCGTCTGCAAATAATTATACGGCCTTTATGTTTTGTCAGCTGGGAACTCAGGAGCTTCTCAAAATCTTTGATCAAGCAGTAGTGGGTGTTGATTTGTGGATCCTTGTTTGCATCTTCAGCATCCTGCAGCAAATCGTTAGTCTGTGCACCATCATCTTCAACAGCCTCACCCAATAGCAGAAGATCAAAGTGCTCAGTCTTCATGGTATCGGTGA